>JANHFT010000889.1:47337-66186 GCA_032467955.1 Pseudoxenodon macrops | reverse complement strand
CTAATGGCACCTTTGATTCTACACGGGAAAGAACCCGAACAACAAAATACCTACATATATATATATATATATATAAATTTATAACGTAAATTTGTGCACTCTGCTAGGCAATGCGGTTAATTAACTTGTAAAATAACTTTTAAGCAGATCACAGGTAGTTCACTCAGCTAAATATAAAGGATGCTTAAGTGGGACTGAAATAATTTTTAAAAATTGGTTCCATAACATCCAATTGACCCTATGAGGTCCTCAGGTAAATTTTGCATCCTATAATAATTTTTATAGTGAACACATGCTACAACACTTTTTCTGGTATACTTAAGATCAACATTCATGATTAATGGTACTCCTATAAATTACAGTAATCTGATTTCTGAAGGGCAACATACATTTTTAAAAAGTACTCCAAATAAAGATGGATTTACAATAGTATAATTTATACTAACATAAAAATAAACATCCCTTTTAGATCCATGCAATCACTTATTTCGGGATAGAGTTGGGATGACTGGATGGAGCTGAGCATTTATTGGCTGGATGCCCTTTCTGATACCATGTCAAGTTCACAGCAGATATTTTTTCTTTGCCCTCTAGGAGAGAAATATTTGCACTATTCTCTAAGATTGAATGCTCTACCTTCCAAGCGGGACATGAGTTTTCATCACACTTACCAGTATTACTGCGTTTCCCCGAAAATAAGACAGGGTCTTATTTTCTTTTGACCCTCGAAATAAGCGCTTGGCCTTATTTTCGGGCAGGTCTTAATTATTTTTGAGATGCAGAAGGCGGCGAGTGTGGTCACCTCATGGCTTCTGCTGTGTTTTGGGGAGGGATTATTTTTTTGGGGGGAGAGCTTATTTTAGCGCATGCGCTCAGAAGCCTGATTGGGCTTATTATCCGGGGGGTGTCTTATTTTCAGGGAAACAGGGTACTATAATATTGTTGATAGTATTAATATAATTAAAGTTTTAATGTGATTTCCTGAAGTGGTAACTTGATTTATGCTTAAGATTTTATATTTAGAATATACTGCTGATACTATAATTTGATTGTGAATTGTAAGTTTGTCTTGTTTGTCATTACAGCTAATCCTAATAAGAATTTATCTGTATTGCTGGTATTCCTTATGCCAATAAAGCTTGTAATATATATATTAAGTCAAAACCACCCCCTATAGTTAGCAATGACTAGTAGAGTAAAATCTGTAGGGACTCCTTTACAAACATAAGACAAACATTCTAAAATTAAAGATTTTTTTAATGTAAAAAGTTGAATTTAGAACATCACACAACATCTACCTTATTACTTATAAATTATTTATATTGAAGTATATTATTACAGCATGTTGATAGGAATATGTATCATGTTTACCAAATATATAGGAGTATAAAGTTTTTTTAGAGCCTTATCTTATTTATATTATTATTGCCTTAACTTATGGCATTTTCTGCATTTTTAATTCATCATCATACTCATATCTGTTAATAGAACCAAGGAAAACAATACCTTCTTCCTCCCAAGTGCTCTGGCGTTTAATGGATGCTCCAGAACAAAATTAGTCACATATAGAGGCTGCAGGATAGGAAATTGGTTTTCCTTGGGTCATTTCTTTTAACTTACGGTACTTAGTATGTTTACATTTTTAACAGGCATAAAATTAAATCTTTGTATTTTAAGATAAGCTTTTTTATGAATATTTCAATAATTTGGGAATTTTTGATAGAGGTTTTTAGTCTTCCTGCGCTATGGGAGAAAATGTGCTTCAGCATAATTCATATAGTACTTGCCAGCATCTTAAAACTGCATTTCTTTGGGTTATGGGACTGCCCTTTGCAGCTGCAACAGGTAAAGCATGTTTAGGTGTTGCTAACAAGTATGATGCATTCCACATGCTTCAAAGCACCTTTTTCACTTTGAACCTCAAGTACTGCATAGCCCTATTTTTTAAAACTGACTCTAGATCTATGAAATACTTCATTACAAAGTTCCAGTTCTAAACATGATTAGCAAAAAGTGAATTTATGGGGAAAGCTTTACATAAAATTCCTCCGGTTTAGAACCTTCTGTTTGAATCCAGTGAACTTAAATTGTACTTTAAGACCATATATGAACAAGCACTAGTACTTTGAAGTTCAGTCATTGGCTGTATTTAAAAGAATGTGAAATGTTGGGTCGTGACAAACATAATAGTTGTATCTATATCTAGCACATGCATGTTCTCGAGACAGATAATTCAAAAACTGGTTTTCTTTATTGTAGGAAGACATGGCTACTCATGTTGGAGCATCACGAACACCTCAAGAAGTTATGGAACACTATGTGAGCATGTATATACATGGAAATCTTGGAAAAGCCTGCATTCCTGATACTATTCCTAATAGAGTGACTGATCATACATGCCCGAGTGGTGGTCCACTTTCTCCTAGCCTTACCATGCCTCTGCCACCTTTAGATATATCAGTGGCTGAACAACAACAGCTTGGATACATGCCACTTCGAGATGATTATGAGATTGAGTATGATCAAGATGCTGAGACTCTAATTAGTGGCCTTTCAGTTAATTATGATGATGATGATGTGGAAATAGAATTAAAAAGAGCTCATGTGGATATGTATGTAAGAAAACTGAAAGAGAGGCAGCGGCGAAAGAACATTGCTCGTGACTACAACTTGGTTCCTGCATTTTTAGGCAAAGATAGGAGAGATAAAGAAAAACCTTCAAAACGCAAAACTACAAAAGAAGAAAAGGAACTGAGGTTAAAATTGAGGTCTCTTTACCAATTTATGTCTTGCAAGGAATTTGATGATTTCTTTGAAAATCTGCACAAGGAAAAGGTACTTCGAACAAAAATAAGAGAACTTCAGCGTTATCGCCGAAATGGCATAACAAAAATGGAAGAGTCTGCAGAATATGAAGCAGCTAGACACAAACGAGAGAAAAGGAAAGAAAATAAGAACATTGGTACTTCTAAAAGAGGAAAGGAGGAGGGTAAAGATGGAGAATTCTCTGCAATTGAAAATCTTCCTGGCTTTGAACTGTTATCTGACCGAGAGAAAGTACTTTGTAACTCTATTAATCTGAGTCCAGCACGCTATGTGACGGTTAAAACTATAATTATTAAAGATCATCTCCAAAAAAGGCAGGGCATCCCCTCAAAAAGTCGCCTTCCTAGTTACTTGGATAAGATACTAAAAAAAAGGATTTTGAATTTTTTGACAGAAAGTGGTTGGATATCCAGGGATGCTTCTTAAATCTTGACTACTTTGAAATAGCATCAGTATCAACAGAGGAACCAACATTCACCATTGAACTCGTTACCAGCTTTTTTTAAACATCCAAGATCTTGTAAAAAACTCACTCAACTGGATTTTTCTGTAATGGATCATGTACATGTTAGATCTTATTTTATGAACCACTTTACATATTACCTTAAAACAGCACACTCTGGGTGAAGTGGTTTGTTTTACCAGTGTATCAGAAGTGAGATGGGAAACTCTGACAATACTTACTGAACTCTACCTCTGCTGCACAAACTTGTATTTTAGACATGATACTGGTTTAAGGTTGCTATTCTTCACACATTTACTTGGAAGTATGCCCCACTACACTGAATAGTATTTATTGTCAAGCAAAACCATCAGATAGGGCTGCTTATGTGTCCTGCTAAATCTTGGATAATGAACCTAGGCACAAATTACTATTTCATATTGGAAATGTATACTACAAGTTTGTTACATTTTTTTCACAAGCCAAGGCATTCTGCTATATTGCCACTAGAGCAAAGAGAATGCAAAACTGAGTAACATAAAATGGATTAACACAGCACACCACATGGTTAAAATGGGTAGACTAGCTCCACAACCTAGCTTGAATCATTGAAAATGATTTTCAGCAAATAACAGGGATTCTGATTGTAAAACAGTGGTGGTGAACTAACTGCTTTAATGTATATACTAATGTTACACTTCTATACAATTTGAAAAATGAAAGGAAGAATCTTTGTGTGGTTTTATTTAAACATAAGTATCAACTGAAAAAATGGGAATGATATGAGTTTATGAGAATATAATTGGTATATACTGACACAAGATTCTTAAGAAACTGTACATTGCTTGTGACTTATGGTGGTGGTGTTATTGTTCTTCAGGTTTACAAATACAACACTTGTTTAAACACACTTTTCCAGTTCTGGGCAACAATACCCAAATATGAAACATACATATTACCAGGCTACACATGGATATAACAGGTGATCACAAAGCGTGATTAGTGTATGATGCTTTGTGTATCTCAAGATGTTTTAGCAATGTTATCAGTTTACAAAATGCATCAGATTTCTGCTACTTTTTTCAACATTGTAGCTGCAACTTTTTATTTTCTTGGTGGACTTTATAATACCTGTGCTTCCCTCCCATATTCCCCTACAAATTACTAAAAAAGGGAAGAGCGACACTTTTCTTATATTCTTGGGCATGAACAATCGGAGTTATACATAGGCAAGATTCTGGTATCTATGGATATTCTCAGTCATCCATATCATGGTTCTCCCAAAGGTGCTTTTTGAAGAGGCAACTGGACTGTCTGGTTTTTTCTTTGAAGACATTTTGCTTCTCATCTAAGAAGCACTGAAGATTCTTGGGTGAGAATTGAAATGTCTTCGAAGAAAAAAACAGTCCAGTTGCCTCTTGAAAAAGCACCTTTGGGACAAGATTCTGATATAATATCCATTACTAAAGCATTAATTCTGATGTACTCACTTTGCTGGAGAATGGGTCTCGATAGCTTTTTGTTGAGCTTATTCATAAACAAACTTTTGAATGCATAATTTACTACACGTGCAGCAGAAGAATAAGTGTTTCATTTGTCAATGAAACTTAGTTACTAGTAAATGTGCTTTGAGTTACAACATTAAAAGTTTCTTGTATTCTCAATCTTAGAAATCAGAATCACTATACGGTTGCATTGAAAAGTTCAGAATTGTATCTCTGAATCCCTAAATGAACAGAAGCCAAAACAATTACACTGTACAATTTAAACACAACATCTTTCTCCAAATCTGAATGCATATTATCCATATGCAGTTTTTAAAGCAAATATGGCAGATGCTTAACTGAGTATGCTTTGTTAGAATTTCTAGCATCTTTGCTACAAGTAACAGCTTCCAGGATTACTTCCCCCCCCCCACTCCCACTCTTCCTTGCATTTGTCTTTTTTTCCCCTGCTAACACATTTAATACACAATTCAGAAGGATAATACTAAAATGTACTTGCAATCAATGATAAGGTTTATATAGTTCTGCAAATCTTACGTATCTTTCACAAATAGCTTATTATTGCACATGTGGGGGCAACATAATGCATGCAGGCATAATTTAATCTAAAAAAATAACAATCTTCCAAGATTATCACAAAACAATATAGCTAAACATTTTAACGTTAAAGATCACATGGTGTCATTTTCTGGTGCTTGCATTTTATGATAGAATTCAATAGCCAGGGAAAAATTGCATATACCAGTGAATACAAGTCACAAATTACAGCTCTATTTAACACTTTCTTACTAATGAAGTAACAGAAGTGCAAATACCGCTGTTCCTGTAGCAGGTACCTTTCTTCAGCCTTCTGATGAAACTTCATTTTGTGTGACTTTTATCACGTGATCGCTCATTCCGATTTATATGAACAATATACCAACTATAATAATGAACTTTCATTACTGTCATTGTCAAACTTAAATGTAAGATAAGACACTACAGTTAAAAATTGATTCCCCTCTGCATATACCAATTAATTCTTATGTACAGACCATTAATACAAGAAATGTACATGATACCCCTTTTTCTCACCCTTTAGAAAAAAATAGAAAAGAGATGGGGCATAGTAACTTCATTGGGAAATATCAACTGCATTGGGAAGAAAACAGGAAAAAGATTGCCGTGAGATAACATGAAGGAAAGACAAAGGAGGAATGAAAAGACTAGCTGCTGTTCTCTTACAGAAAGACTGAAATCTAGTAGGAAAGCTGACCCTCTCAAGCAAGAGTCTATTTTAAAGGCATTCATATTTAGCTTAGCTACATGTCAGTCATCTACGCCTCCTGTTCATTTTGCTTTCCAAGTGTCTTCTTGGTATGTAAAACAACCCTCAATTCAAAGGTAAGCAATTAACAACAGTATTTAGCATATTGCATATTCCTTTAGCGTCATACTATTTTAAGACACCTTTATATGAATTAAAGCATTTATGAAATGTTAAGTGGCATCAACAAGGAATGGTTTCCAGTAACTCACTACACGCATAGGATGATGCCACTATTGGTTGTGTATGCATATCTTGCCACTTTCTTTTGTTCCATCAGAGCTTCACCTCAGCTTAAGGATAGGGCTTGAATAGAAGCATAAAAACGACACCAACAGTTCAAAAGATATCAATGTGGAAATAACCTATATGACATTCTTGTTGCTCGGTTATTAGGTAGATTATCCTTGAGGACTTACATTAATGAAAAGGTACTATGTATAATTTGATGTTGTAATTTATGTTAATAGTTTGCATTCTCTCCACATTATATACATTCATTTTAAAACATTTTTATATTGCTTTATATGCTTTATCATCCATCATTTTTCTCTGTATCCCACCTCATTTGGTGAATCACTTCTATATAATGGGGCATTATTAAGAAATCTAACTAGTATCTATGTGATGCTTATTAATTATTTCAGATTAGACTGCTATGGTTCTTTCACAACAGCTACCAATGCAGGTCTTAAAGTACGGCTATGCAATTTATAGCCAACCTTTGATACTAAAGCTACAGTGCCCGGTTCTTTCCCTTCTGTGGGGACATGAAATAATGCTTCATGTTCATAAGGATCAAATTTGGCTCCGAGAGGATTTAATTTCACCAATCCATGTTTTTTGAACACTTTCTGTATTTGAACTTCAGTCATAGCAAGACCTTCATAAAGATTTTTCAAATGGGGGTTTTCATCTTTAAGTTCTTCTTTGGGAACAGACTCGGTTGCTTTTTCCAGAACATCAGCAACTTCTAGTAAGTCCTTGCAGAAACTCTGAATTCCTAAAGTGCAAAACCATAGTAAAATCATAGTCAATCCTTAAAGATAAATATTTCAACCACATACAAAAATGGCATTTGAAAATGCATTTTACTATAATAAATTGAAGCTGAGAATCAGCTAGATCCAGAAAGAATCATGATCATGCTGCACATCAGAACATCATAACTAATTTATCCTATTTTTTTCGGAGTATAAGATGCACCTTTCCCCCCCCTAACAGAGGGTGGAAATGTTGGTGCGTCTTATACACTGAACATAGCCATTTTTGGCTTCCTGAAGCCCCGTCCCTGCATCCCATTTTTTTGCGAATCCCATCGTAATCCCTGCATCCCATATTTTTGCGAATCCCATCGTAATCCCTGCATCCCATTTTTGCGAAAAATGGGATGTGCAGGTTTGGGAGGCCTACAGAGTGCTTCTGTGTGCTGCGGGAAGGCAAAAACTCTGTTTTTGCAAAATTGGACTGTTTTTCATAAAAATGGGGGCGTCTTTGCCTTCCTCCAGCCCACAGAAGCGCTCTGCAGGCTTCCCAAACCCTCTGCATGCCCCATTTTTTGTAAAGCACAGAGGGGTTTGGAGGCCTGCAGAGTGCGGCTGGGGAAAACTTTTTTTTCTTTCTTACCCCTGAAATCTTGGTGTCTTATAGTCCGAAAAATACGGTAAGTACCTTCATTTCAGTGGGACTACAATATGACTTTTTAAATATAGATCCAATCAATGGACATTTTTTTAAAACTACAACATTACATTTATGACATTGCCAATCATTTAAGTCTTTCCAGACTCACTATTAGCTCCAAATTATAACAGAGCTTCTATAGGGTAAAATAGCTACACTCTGTATTTTCCTGTGTAGAATACCAGGTGATGTTTGCTAAAGGTTAAATGGCAAATATGGTTTTTCATCTCAGAAGACGTCTTTATCATCAAATTATTTCCTATAGTTTTTTTTCAAATAAAGAATCCAGCCCATCTTTGTCTCTCATCTTACAAAACCCAAACAAAAGAAAATCAAGCATTGATAATAGCCCCAGGAGAAAACTAAATAGACAGTTTTAATCAATGACCACTACATGAATTTTAAAAAAACCACTAGTAGTATTTTATAACAATTGGTTGGCTTATACAAAACGAAGGACCATCATTAACAATTTACAATAATTGAGTTCACACATTGAGCCAAGAGCATTCAAAATCTAGTCAAAATCTGTAAGATTTAAAATGTACACACTTGCATCTGCATTCTAATCCCAATAAGCAAAATATGTATGTACCATATAACTTTGCTTCTTCTACCAATTTCTGAGTTCTCTGCCGCAGATTTTCTGCATCAGCCAGAGCACGTTTATATTTATCCTAAAACAGAAAAAGAAGTGTAATGACACAAGATGAAACATAAGAGACAAATTATAGCAGTCCTTGCTCATGCTATCCTTGTTGATATTCATTTAACTTATCAGAGTGAGGTTTTTAATTGCATTTTATTCTGATTATTTTGGAAGTTCCAAATATGTGTTACTAGAAGTTCAGATGACATGCTATAATTTCAACCCTAGTTAATGAATTACAAGCATGCATACGTTCTCATTAATCCACTCTCATTAATCCTTTGTTGTGATTTAGGATGTAGTGTGAATACTGATAGTGAGGTATGCTGGTTACACCTGGCTAAAATATAAAACTATTGCAGCAACTTGTATGTTAAATAGGATGATGGGAGAGACATAAAAAAATTGCTTCTTATATTGCACAGAATAATCTGTTGCTTTATTTTGCACACACCAAGTTATAGTTTATGGCCAATTTTGACTTTATGGTTGATCTATGAGTTTATTGTTGATTTAACATTCATTAAAATCATTCATCATCACTTAGTATAATATAGGTAATCCTCAATTTATGTTGGCAATTGTGACTGGAACTCCTGCAATTCCTACATTAAATAGATCACATTAAAATGCATTAATACGTTAAAATAAATCACATGATTGTTAGGTGAGGCAATATCCTGCCAGCTTTCCACAACCAAGTCAGTGGAGAAGTTTGCAGGAAGTTGCAATCCCAGCCTGCTTGTAATTAGTTAAGTGGCTGCTGCTAGGTGGGGAAGGGTACAAAGGAATACAGGGCAAGCACGCAGCAAGGGTGGGGAGCAGTGGTGCCTAGGGATGCAGGTAAGGCACAGTAAGGGGGTGCACGCAAGGCAAGGCTCAGGGAGAAGGTGCATGAAGGTGTGGGTTGGGAATGGTAGTAAGGGTCTAGTGGGTGCAAGAGGGTAAGGGGAGGTGTGAAGAGTGCAAAGGTATGCATGATGTGAGAAAGGTGCAGGGTGGCTTGGGGAATGTATGAGCAAAACACAATGCAAGTCTGGAAGGGTGCAAGGGAACTGTAGCAAGGATTGGAGAAAATACACACAAGAGGTGTGATACAGTTAGGGAGGATGTGAAGGAATGCATAGGTGGTCAGTGTGTTGCAAGCACAGAAAGGTTGGTGGAGGAGACTTACTCGAGTGACTTGCAATGTTCCCTGTCAACTTACCCACTTATTTTCTTGGGAAGCCGGCAGGAAAGGTTGCAAATGGCGATCACATGATTGCAGCATGCTGCAAATGGCTGTGTCAGCCAGCTGCCATAGGCTCAGATTGATCACATGACTGGGGGTGCTGGAAAGGCTGGAATTCTGAGAACCAGCCATAACCACAATTCATTCAAAATCATTGTAACTTCAATTGCTGAATAAATGGCTGACGGTTGAGTATTATCTGTATAAAACTCATGCTAACTGCAGAGATACAGGAAGTCCTCAGTTAACCATAATTTGGACCAGGAACTGTTGCTAAATGATTTTTAGAATCACCACGAATTTTAGTTTGCACTGTGGCTAATCATTAATTCAAATTCTTATTCACATAAAACTAAAAATTCTATTTGTTCTCAAAAGACACAGAAGACATCCGACTGTGAAAGTTGCTTAGCAGATTGTCCGGGCATTCCTGTGTATCCTCCCTTGTTTAAAACTGGGAGCAATGGCAAACAGCTTTCTGTGGCATTGGAATTAGTTTTTAATCACAATACAGATAATCCTCAACTTGAGATCATTTAACAACCATTCAGTTACAACAGCATTATGACTAGTCCTCGTGATTATATAGTGCTGCAGTCACAAGATCAAAATTCAGGCACTTTCTGGCAATCAGCATATATTTATGACAGTAGTAGCATTCTGGGGTTTCATTTGTGACATTCCCAGGGGAACTATGATAAGCAAAGTCAATGGCAGAAGCTGGATTCGTTTAAAAAGCAGCATGATTTGCTTAATGACTATGACAAAAAAAATGGTAAAAACAGGCATAACTCACTTAACGATTGCATCACTTAGTGACAGGAGGTCTGTGCCCAATTGTGGTGACAAGTTGAGGACTATGTATAAAGCATTAAATTGTCTTCCAGAACTCTGATTCTTCATTAACAATCTTAATTTATTCATAATAAAATCTAATATTTATATTTTGGATGAAACTGATACACCACTGAGAGAAAAATAAGTTTACAAGTAGTTTTTAACTTACGTCTGGTCACTTAGTAATCATTTGAAGTTACAATGGTTTCCCCAAAAGGTACTTATGACCCAGTTCTAACGGCCACTTCCCCCCCCAATCATATGACTGTATTTTGGGCACTCAGCAACTGGCTCAATTACATTTGCAGTGTTCCTTGGTCACATGACTGTAAATTATGACATTTTTGTTGAAAACAGGCATTTACTTCTGGTTCCCAGCAAAACTGACCATTGTGGATGTGAGGCCATCTGGCTGGCTAGGCAAGTATCCCCTTCCTCCATCACCACTCCACATGTGTCCCTCCCAAAGCTGCACATTTAGTGGAAGAAGACCTTCCCAGATAGAAAACTACCCATAATAAACAATGAGTTTGCTTAACAACCATGATGTTCACTTAACCACCACAAAGAATTGTAAATTCACATGACCCACTTTATGGCTGTCATGACTTATGATTGTAATTGCCAGGCTCAATTATGGCATTAAGCAAGGATTACCTGTACATTTCTACAATTCACTAAAATTAGGAGCAGAAAGTAGGCTAACTACACATATACATCGCCATCATACCTGATTTTTAGTATTTTATTGTAAAAACAAAAGAAGATCCCCAATAGTGTCAACCTTCAGTATCATCCTTATTACAGTAGTACAGAATAAGAGAATGGAAAGGGACTTTGGAGGTATTCTAGTCCAACCCACTGCTTAAGCAGGAGACCCTATTTCCAAGAATAATTCTAGTCCTCCCAGCCAATCTTCCATAAAAAACCTGTGAGATTGCAGACTGACGTTTGGAAATCTATTTATCTGCCCCAAAGTAGATCAAGATGATGTTGAAGGGAATGGAGGTAAAGAGTAATATATTTTGTTAAGCAACCATTGCTGGTTAGCTATGCCCACTTTTAGCTTTATAAAAATTAACAAATCCTGTGATATATGACTCAGTCCCACTAGGGTACAAAAAAAATTGTTTTCCCTACAATAAATAATTTAAAATTCTTACAGTTATTTCCTTTAATTGCTGTTCCAGTTTAGTCTTTTCCTCTGTTAATATATTTGCATCAGAGCAAGAATCTGGTTTTTGTTCATTGTGGCTCTGGCTTTGTTCTTCTTCCAAATTTGGTCCAGTGCTTTTCTCCTGGGTCACTGTGCAAAGCAGTTGAGTAGATCTAAAACAAGATCGGAATCAGCAAAATTCTAAAAAAATAGGAATATGAGTGCACACAAATCCAGAATATTTTAGAGTAAGAAAAAAGATTTTGTATTAGAAAAACTGGTAATATGCTGCTTAACACACTCTGATCCCAAACCACTTAACTATGTTTTTTGCCAATGGCATACTGATAAAGTCTCTCTGGGAGGCCACTTATTGTATTAAAATAAAATTAATTTAGTACTTTTATCATCATCATCACTTTTTTCTTGGAGGTGCAGGGTCTGCTTTTCGGATCAACAAGTGTTCTCTTGTGACAATCAAACAATCAGTTGTCCTTTATTTGACTATTAAAACAAGGTATAAAATTAATGACATTAAACCTGTTTCCCTATCATCTATAAAAGCACTTTTCTATGATAAGTTTATCATAACCACTGCAGACGCCAACATGACTCTAGAAGCTTTTATTCTAGTCCAACAACCATCATTCTATTTCAAAAGGTTAGTTCAGATCCATCCCAGGGACCTGAATTGTTATTCAAATCCCATGCCCATTTTAGCAAAAGTGGACATTATTCCAGCCTGCATTCCAGCCTCTTATTGGTACACTCCAGCTTCAGAATGGATAAACATCGATTTAAAAAATTTAAATCATTTTTTAAATTTAAATCGATTTTATTATGAAATTTATTTTAATAAAATGCTTTTGGAGTAAAAATATATCTAAAGATAGTTTTCAATTTAAAATACATTAATAATTTAGTTTAATCAGCATTAAATGGAACTTAGTTATGTAGCATAAAGCTATGTATTCTGCAATATTGGGACTGTCCTTAAGTCAACAGCAGGTCAAAGGAGGAGCTGCTATGGGACAGATGACAGTTGCTCCTTAAAAATTATGATTTAAATCGAGTTGATTTAAATCAAGCTTTTGTACTAGCAATTTAAATCATGATTTAAATTGACTTGATTTAAATCAAATCCACCCTGTCCAACTTTCCTTTTTTTATGCAACCCACTTTAAGAGGCTTTTAAAAATAAGAAAACAGGCTTTTAAAAATAAGAAAACAGGAAGAATGATTTTAGCTTTTGGTGTAATACTTTAACATAATGCTAAAACTAATAGGAAGTTAACCCTTAAAATATAAATCAGACAACTTTTAACTTAGTTTTAAATTAATAAGCTTTTTAAGCAAAAGCTTTATTTCAATCCACTCCTTGGCCCATTCCATCTTTTCACAGTCAGTTCTGTATTTTATTTACTTTATTTACTCAATAAAGCTGAACAACAGTTATTCGGAGCTACTATTATATGGTATGGACATTCAAGTCCTTTCAATATGACTAGCAAACTATTTAATTTCCTGCTTTACATACAGTCCGGGACTTTGAAAAAAAAACACCCTACTTTTTCCTATTTCAGGCAGTAAAAGTATGAGGTAAAACTGAAAAGAAAGTGGAAAGAGAAAGACCATAAGACCTGGCTTGCCCATTAGGCTAAAATACTACCTTTTGCTTGCCTTTTGGAGCTTTCAAATTAAGTTTTGAAGAGATTTAGTAAACAGCACTTCCTGATACACACAAGCTTTTCAAAAACATAAAGAGATATTCTCCCTTGAAGCCGAGAAAATCCGAAAAGCAAAATCAGGAATCCCCTCCCACCTTCGCCAGAAGATGATGTCGAAAACCCACGTTTCCTCACTTACAGGTCAGGCCTTTCTAAACCCGGCCACCTCCCTCGCCGTTCCTCCCGGCTCTTTTAGCATAACACTCTCCCAGCTCCAACTTCTCCAGATGTCTTTATTTGGTTGGAAGCTGTCCCCGCTTCCCTTGCTAGCTCGCCTTTCTAAAAAGCGAAAGGGCCCTGCTCGAAAAGAGACGCTGGGTATATTCGCTCGGCGTTTGCCGGCCGTGCTCCCCTGCCAGGAAAAGAGAAGCGCCGCCTCCATCTTCTCCCTCTTACCGCCGTGAAGCCCCTGACAAGAGAAAAGCCGCTCGCCCCGCTAGCCGCCGCGCGCCGCACACCACAACCGCCGCCATGCCGCCACCTGAGTCCCTTCCGCTTAACTTCCAACGGAAACTGACCCCGACAAATCAGAGGATGCATCTGTCGTACTTGGCGGCTCACTTAGCCAATTACGAGCGTCCTTGAAACCACGTGCCACGAAGAGCACGCGGTCGTCTCCTGCCGTCTTAAGAAGATGAAGTAGCGCTTTACCGGCGGAGTCGCAGTTACGTAGCAGCTCCATTTCCCTACCAATTAAGAAGACAATGTCTGTTCTTCCACAACATACAAAGTCAAATTTAACAGAATTATACATTAGGCGCCTGGGTTTCTTTCTTTTTCTTTTTCAAATGTATATTCGTGTTGCTCCTGGCGGCTACCTAGAGTCTAATCCTAGTTTTCTTGCCAAGATTTCGGAAGCGATTTGCCATTGCCTCTTCCCTAAAGGGTTGAGGGAGTTGAGCGACTGACCCAAGGTCACTCACAGCTGGCTGCCTCTTCCGGTTTCCAGCCTGCTGCCTTAACTAACGTGCTTAATCTGGCTCTCTTGTACCAAACTGACTCTCTGTCCGCGTTTCTACTTTAACTTAAAACAATCACAACGGGCGAATAAATACTAATTAATTAGTCTTTAGCTACTATGTGCTGCAAATCTAGCCAATATCGGACAAGGGCTACATGACGTTTAGCAATAATTTTATGAAAAAGCTGTAACAGATACCAAACTTAAGTCACGTTATGGTTGAATTTACATGACAAACATTAACTATAGCTACACCTGGTCTGAACTTTGGTTACCTGACTTGCTCACTGATCCCATGTCAGAGTGTCATTTCTGATTGGATGGGGGCAGTCACCCTGAGGTGACTACTCTCATTTCATCTCTCCCAATCAATTGGTGGGATGAAAAATACCTCCTTCAATGCAGCTGGAAGAACCTTCTAACTTCACTTTTTATCAGCCTACCTGCAAAGGCAAGGTTAGCCTGAAGTTTTCTTTCATTTTTTGATATACTAGTAAGAAGCCATGCCTAAATCTGGATGATAGCCAGCAAATGAGGTACAGGTAGTCCTTGACTTAGAATCACAATTGAGCCCAACATTTCTGTTGTTAAGTGAGACATTTGTTAAGTGAGTTTTGCCCCACTTTATGACTTTTCTTGCCACAGTTGTTAAGTGAATCACTGCAATTGATCAGTTAGTAACCTGGTTGTTAAGTGCATCTGGCTTCCCCATTGACTTTGCTTGTCAGAAGGTTGTGTTGGAAGAAATGTCCATCTAGGTTCAGTTCAAAGCGGGGGGAAATATACTGGAAATATGGAGACTGCTTGGAAAGATGGTTTAGTGGTGGACAGCAGGACCACATGGTTTGCGGTCCTAGGGAAAAAAGCAACCACATGTTTCAAGATGTTGAAGACCACCAAAGAAAAGGGAGGATTGCTGGGAGTGCCTGAGTTTTATGCCCTCTATTGGGCTCCACCTCTGTTCCTGTATAAGAAATGCACTGATTGGTTGTAATCTCCCTAGGTGCCATGTGGTGAGTTCTGTTGCAAGATGGGCAGAGTGATAATCCTATCATGTCCTGAGGGCCATGACATAATCCCATCACCCTGGAGCTGAAGGGGGTGGGGTAGGGACCTGCAGGAAGCTGCTTTGTCTTTAAAACTGGTTTTTCCTTTTCTGTCATCCAGGGAAATATAATATTCTGTCTCCTTTAATATTTCCCAGGATATTTCATTTTCTAGGAGAGGGGTGGGTTTACTTTCTACAGACGAAAGGAGTTGATTGGGGCCTGAATTCAAGAAGATTTGAAATGAGTGTTTTTTTTCTGCCTGTAGCTAAAGATGCGTGAAAACATATTGAGTCATATTTAGTAACATAATCATACTTAGAAGATTCTGATCCCTATTTAAATCGTATCCACTAGTGCTTTTATTCTACATTTTAATTTGTACAGGATGCTGTACAAATTCATATGTGAATTGACAGAAGTCACAATATCCAACTCAATTCCCCTCATTGTTATGGCCACTAAAAAGAGAAGGAGATTTCTAATAGGAAGAGGCATCTAAGTCTAAAGTCTAAATTTAATACACACTAAGGTCTCTGTGGTTGAAAATTAGTACTTTGAATTGCACCTGAAAACAAACTTCGGTCACTACCACATTTCGTTACATTATTAAGCATTGCTTAACTGCAAACCCTCATGCATGGACGTACAATGTGCAAAATTCTCACTGCCCAGTGGCTAAGCTGAATGACTGATGGAGACAATCAGCTTGAATAAAGATTCATTCAAACCACATCATTTTGTCTGCTTCTGAGAACTGGTCCACCTGAAGATCCAGTGGATTCTATGCCCCCTCTCTTCGTATTTCACAGCAAAGAGGTTTTAAAACAGGCTGAAGAAATGGAAATCTGAAATGAGGAAAGAAATGAGCAAACCTTGGGTCATTGTTTAATTTGCTAAAAGAACAGCTCCACCTAAGATTCCTTCTGCCATCTGCCAATGATGACAAAACAGTGAAAGAAAAAGACAAATATGCACTGGAGATGGAGCACAGCTGTTGCAAGGGTTGTGCCTGAAAAGCCTGCATTAATAATAGCAATATGTTCGTGGTACACTCAGCCGATCACTATTACGTCCAGCAACTCACAGCTCTTTCTTTGCTTCTTCTCCCTGGAAATACTCAACAAAGCAAAACTTTGTGCTGTGAATGTTTATTACATTTAAGACTATTTAAGCGGTGGCATTAATTAGTGGACGTACAGCCATGTTTATGAAAAGCAAAAGACCACTCTTTAAATTTTTCTAGATATCTATCAATTTCTTTTCCTGACCAATTATTCCTTTAGGCTTCTTCACTGCTTAATATCTAATCAGCTCTTGATTTTACCATTCAGATTAGCAATATAAAATAGTTTAAGAATACCGACTGGCCAAATATTGTGTACAATCATATAAAAGAGCAATCATAACATTCGTCCAATTGTCAAACACAGATGCAGTCTTCACACTCATATTACACCAAGATGCACAGCCTCTCCATAAGCAAACCACAAACATATTTCTACAATGACACTATCTACACCTATAGTCTCATTTTTTACCTCTCTCATTGCATTTATGGTTTCCTTTACATCCTTTGGATTTCAGCACTTATAGCATTTATTCAAGTTCATTCCCACACAAATCTCTAAAATTTTCCCTCACTTCAATTTCATCCTAAATCATGTTATTATTTCTTTATTTTATTTTGTTATATGTTTTAATATAACTACATTAAACAAAAAGAATAAAACAAAACAAAACCTATAATACAAAGGTGATGAAAAAAGAAGCTTGGAAAACTAAGATATTACTAAGGTAACTATTTGAAAATTAATACATTAAAATATCTAAACAACAAATGAAATCATATTAATTGTCTTTTCTTTGCAACCATGTATTACACTTTGATTTCTGCTGTCCTGCTGTAAGTCAGGTACATCCCAGAATTTGGACTGGCACAAACCTTTACAGTAGATATAGGAAGGTCATGTAAGTAATATGAGCCATCAAAAAAACATTGTAAAGATGAGACATTTCTATATATCATGACTTCAGTGCATTAAAACCCCTGACCGGTGAATGTTTCCTGAAAAACTTAAACTACACATTAAATATACAGTACATTTATTCTGAGTGTGAGGGGAAAATGAAATTCTTTTTTCCTTTCCTGTTGAAAAACTCTTTGGCAGTAATGCTTGGATTGTTTTCTTTTGCAAATTACATTTTTGCTGTTTTCAAGATGTTTGCCTGGCTTTCTTGAAATCTGACCCACGTAATAAGTAATGTAGACCTTGTTTCCATGTTGGGGTGGGAGTGGGAACTCTCCCAGGGCTGCTTAAATATAATGATTAAAACTTCCATGTGTGCAGCAAAGTCAGCCACTTTTGCAGAGAGCAGAAAATAATCTCCTACAAAAGCATTTCTCTCACCATTAGAAAAACAATATGGAATCACAGGCATCCAATCCTTGCAACACCAAAGGCAAGATGTCTACTTAAATAGGCCATCTGATCACAGCAGCTCCAATCAAATGAATATTAAGATGCTGGGGCAGGTCACAGTGGGAGACACTGTTAGATCTGGAATTGGGGGGATGTTACAATCACTCTCTGCTTCCTTGGAGTTGTTGGTAGCTGCCCCCTCTGTAGGACCAGTTCAGTCTGTCTGCCTCCAATGCACTTCCAAGGGGAAGTGTTTGTATTTCTATTGAGATAATTATTAAAATAATTATTAAAGATTAAAGATTAGCAAAATTAACAATGTTAGCAAGATTTGATTCAGTTCATTCTGCTTTTTAATCTTCTGCCTTCCACCCATGACTTATATTGGCTAAGAAGGACATAAAGAAATAAACCCAAATGGTATGTGCTTTTGTGTAGCACCTGAATAACTATGAAGCATGAAAACAAATATGAGATTCTGTCTTTATCCATTGCCAATTTCAGACTTGCCTATTACCAGCAAGCAAGGTTAGATTATCGAGGGCCAGTTTGGTCTAGTGGTTAAAGCACAAGGTTAGAAAACCAGAGTCGGTGAGTTCTAGTCTGGCCTTGGCCATGAAAGCCAGCTGGGTGATCCTGGACCAATCACTTTCTCTTAGCCCATCTCACTAAGAGTTGTGTTGTGAGGAAAATAGGAGGAGGAAGGCATGTTGTAGATTTGTTTGGCACCGTGAGTTATTTGTAAAAATAATAAAAGCAGAAAATAAAAATTATTTCTGACAGAAAAACGATTCTCACAAAACAAAAGAAAATTCCTAATGTATCCTTAAAAGGATTCTCTCCCTTATCCCAAAGCCCTCCTCACAAGTTTCCACTTTAAAAAAATCTCAAAGAATGTATGAGATGAGTCTCTGTTGGGAAAATATTTAATTGTTAAGATGTGGCCACCAAATATGCCCTCATTTCATCTTATCCTAGCTAGTTGTAGAAGTAACTGTAAATATGAGTTTAATATCCAAATGGCTATACGGCGGGGGGAGGGGGAGGCACTAAGGTA
>JANHFT010000886.1:0-13479 GCA_032467955.1 Pseudoxenodon macrops | reverse complement strand
GTGTAGGGTTTCCTGCCTAAGCAGGGGGTTAGACTAGAAGACCTCCAAGGTCCCTTCCAACTCTATTATTCCAGTCTATTCTATCTTGTACGCCAATTTGGTCGACAAGCAAATAATCAGCAAGTGTAATACCAAGATAACTTAAAATTCATCATCAAGCCTTTTATTTAATTTCAGATTTCTTGCATTGGCAGGATGTTATCAGTAACCATGGAAATATTGAGCCTGCTTTCAAATTTACTTACATAACATGCCAGCACCAAGTCCATGAAAGTTAGCTAATCATTCACGATAAGACACATTAAAATGGGAGGGGTGTTTCTTTTTTCCTTTCCAGTAGAAAACTCTTTCTGGAGCATATAAATTAGACGATAGTTTAAGCAGCAGGCAAAATGGGTAAAGATCCAGGGAAAAAGAAGGAGAAGGTTGCTGACGCTGGAAAACGTGAGAGGATGATCTAAAATGAAATATTGAGAGAAGATATTATGCATCTTGGATCCTCCTATCAGGTCACCCTATGGAA
Source organism: Pseudoxenodon macrops (assembly GCA_032467955.1). Lineage (NCBI taxonomy): Eukaryota > Metazoa > Chordata > Lepidosauria > Squamata > Pseudoxenodontidae > Pseudoxenodon > Pseudoxenodon macrops. Next base: position 12,956 of record JANHFT010000886.1, on the reverse strand, counting down.
GACGACAGAAGAACCTGTATGTAGGCCTTGGGCGGCATAAACAAAGGGACCACTGTTCACATACAAAGACAATTGCCTCACAAAAGAAATTTCAACTGCTGTCGATTTTTCTTATTCAAGCTATCTGTAAAAAATCAAATCACTAAATTTATAGTAATGGAGAAATGAAATCAAGACTAATGGGGGGAGTTTTTATGTCATATTTATGACAGTCATAGTGCCCCGGGGTCATGTGAGCCCTTCTGATAAGCAAAGTCAATGGGGAAGCCCGATTCACTTAACAACTGTGGCAAGAAAGGTCATAAAACGGGGCAAAATTCACTTAAGAATTGTCTCTCTTAGCAAAATAATCTTTGGGCTTAATTGTGGTCATAGGTCAAGGACTACCTGTATATACTGCAGCAAAACATTATATATGGCATGGTCCTCTTTTTGTTATCCACAGGGCCAGATAGCTTGGTTTACAGCTTTGTTTAATCCAAGTCCAGATCAAAGGGACTCATGCAGAAAGATAAGGGGCATCCAGAACTAATATATTACACATTTCAAAAGCCTAGCATACGGCACGTCTTTTCAAACAATCAATTTGTGAATTTCCCTAGCTCAGCAGTTCAATGAGAATGCACTGGTGGAAAGACAGACAACCTGAAGCAGAAAACAGATTCCAGATATCGACGCCTATAGCATGATGACGATTGCGATCATCAATCTGAATAAATAAGCAGCAGCAACTGGAACTAGTGCAAAGAAGCATCCAGCTGGAAATATTCTTAAGGGAACTTTTGTTTGCAGAGCTGAAAAGCCATAGACCTGTGATGGCGAACCTATGGCACGTGTGCCGGAAGTGGCACGCAGAGCCATTTCTCCTGGCACGCGGATGGGGGGGAGAACTACGCACATGCACAGAGTGGAGAGGTGTATGTGTGCATGCACAGGTTGCACATGTTCAGGGGAGGAGGCTTCCATGCATGCGAAATGAAGGCGCGCATTGTATTATGGGCACTTGGACTTTTGGCACGCAACGGCAAAAAGGTTCGCCATCACTGCCATAGACATTACAAACTGAAAGAAGTCAGGAGACTGAAGCATGTCTGCCATATGGAATAAATGATAAGTGGGTTTATGTTGCAGAGAGATTAAAAACAGAAAAGAGAAATGCCGAAATTACCTGGAATACCCTACCCACAAGACACTTCCAAAGAAGTACAGTACTGTCTGGAGAACACATTTATGTTTCAACTTGAGAAAATCAGGTTTCCCTAGTTCCTTAGATATATATGTATCAGAGTCAAACAAAAACAAAAACAAAAACCCATCATCAAAGACTTCCTTGAAAATCAATGTACATCTCCATTTTCCTCTCTCCCTCCTCCTTCCTGCACAACACATGTAGTTTCTACAATTGCTGCGCTCGCTTGTGAGTCAATCCAACACTGCACAAGCAATGAACAAGCCTTTTCTGATACCTACAAGAACAACTACGTTGTTGGGAAGGGAGAATCGAGAGCATCCTTTCCTCCAACGGGAGGTTATTTCCCTCTGCAAGGGTTGGATCCCTAAGTATTATATTCCTCAGCCTTGTAGGTCATAACCAGCACCTTGAATTATATGTAGAAACTAGCTGATTAATGCATTGCTTGTGTTGTTGGTGCATCACTGCCGCACTGGTTCTCATCCACCAGCATAGAAGTGGCTATATTTTGCATAACTGAAAGCTTCTGACTAATCTTCAAGAGCAGTTCAAAGTACAAAACAGAGTGGAATATATCAAGGTTTAAAGCAAAGTACAAGCAGTCCTCATGTTATGTCCATTTTTTCAATGACTGTTCAAAGTTTCAATGGTGTTGGAAAAACATGGATGTCTGACTGTTCTTTCAAGCTCTGGCCGTCGTAGCACCTAGTCCTGTGATCAACTGGTAACATCTGTATATGGATGGTATCCTCATTCTGAACAAATCGTAGAAATTCCATACAGCTTCTAAGTAACAGTTGAGAATACCTGTCCCAACTTACAGGCAGTCCTCACCTTATCACCAACATTTCTGTTGCTAAGCAAGACAACTGTTAAGTTAGTTTTGCTCCATTTTACGACCTTTCTTGCCACAGTTGTTAAGAGAATCATTGCAGTTGTTAAGTTAGCAACACAACTCTTAGGTGAATCTGGCTTCTCCGTTGACTTTGCTTGCCAGAAGGTCACAAAAGGTGATCACGTGAACCCAGGACACTGCAACAGCCGTAAATATGAGTCAGTTGCCAAGCATCCAAATTTTGATCATGAGACCACGGGGATGCTGCAAAGGTCATAAGTGAAAAACTGTCATAACTCACTTTTTTCAATGCTGCTGTAACTTTGAAAAGTCACTAAGCAAATGGTTGTAAGTCAAGGACTACCTGTATATTCTATCTATTCTGTAATTTGAAGCAAGATGGGAGGCAAATAAATTTAATAAAAATAAATGAATATCAGTTAAAGTAGCAGAATGACGACAGAGCCAATGGTTCCTTGTATCAAACCCTAAGAGATGTACAAGGACCAGGAGAACCATACTTCTTCCTTCCAGACCTACATGAGTAATGTCATTCGGCCTGAACCCTAACTGTAAATCTGAGCAATTAAAATAAAAATAAAAAATTTGTTGGTACTTTGTTATGTGTCAATTTATTGTTAGATACATAAGATCTGGGCTTTTAAAAATATTTAGCACGATCTAGCAAATCATAAAACAAGAACCTTTGAGAGGTCCATGAATATGGGCCATTTTGTGATGAGCTCAGCTCAAGGCAGCATGACAGGTAGAAGCAAATAAAGAGGTCGACTTAGACATTGCTTCACTGCCTGTGACCCAGCCAGTGGCACGATGACTCTACCAGCATGACCAAAGTCCAGGTGATGAAAGCAGCAAAATTCTTTGCAGTAATATGAATTCTATTGATTTTTGTAGCGTTGTTATTTTTAATGGCTACTAAAATAAAAATCAATTGTAAAAAAACAGCTGAAAAATGCACATGAAAGCTTTGGGGAATTGTTCAGCTAAAGGGGGGGAAAAGGACATTCCAAAATGATAAAGTGAAAGACCCCATCATTAAAAAAGAATCTCAATAATGTCTCTAATCGAAAGGACTTTGAGAGAATGTCAGCCGGTTTTTCAAATGCAGCCACCTTGGCACTATCATGATGAAACACTACGGTACACACACAGTTGGGCAGCCTTAAATCTAGTTAATAAATAAAATTCTATCAGATGAACATTGAGCTATCAAAAAAACCAGATAAGCCTGCAATCCGGAACCTAATAATAATAGAAATCAGAGCCCCACAAGGAGCAGAAACTAGACTGGCACTAATTAAGAAAACTAAACAAACGCATTCATTCAAGAAAGATGTGGACTAGTATCAATTTAGAAAAGATGAGCTTATAGTAACTATATAATAACTAAACTGAACTATCAAACAGTGTTGCAGGTCAGTATACAATTGTTTGCAGCAAGTAAAGTCAAATTATTCATTGAGGAAATACTTAATAGCAATACAGGTAGTTCTTGACTTACAATGATTCATTTAGAAACTGTTCAAAGTTATAATGGCACTAAAAAAAGTGACATGACCATTTTTCACATTTTTGACCATTGCAGCATCCCGTGGTCATGTGATCATAATTTGGATGCTTCACAACTGGTTCATATTTATGACAGTTGCAATGTTCCAGAGTCATGTGCGATCACTTTCTGCAATCTTCTGACCAGCAAAGCCAATGAGGAAACCAGATTCACTTAACAACCAATTTAAAAACTGAGAGATTCACTTAACAAATGTGGCAAAAAAAGTTGTAAAAAGAGGCAAAACTCACTTAACAAATGTTTCACTGAGGAACAGAAATTTTGGGCTCAACTGTGATAGTAAGTTGAGGACTATCTGTATAAGCTTTCAATATGGAGCTATTAAAGCCACAGTGTTTATGTGTGTGTCTGTCTGAAAACGTCCTTCTGTGCCTGCACTTACAACATCCAAGACATCTAAAACACCAGAGCTATGAGGCTCGTTCAACTTTTCAAGGAGATCCAGCCTCTAACTGTTTCTCTCTGTGGGACAAAAGTCAATCATTATCCAATCTCTGTCAGGATCTCCATCTTTTATGATTGCAAAATTCTTTAAAGCCCATTAGCAGTCCAGCTCCTTCTCCCAGGGGGGGTTGAACTGACTACAGGAGATATTACAGCTGTCTATATAAAGCTTCAATTAGCTTTAGGATGTGCTGATGCCATTAAACTCGAGAAGAATGAGAAAGCTGCTGAGACAATTTCTCTCGATGAACCTAACTGCAATCATCCTTATCAGAAGCCCTTCTGTATAACTGGAGCTGACCAAGATTTTACTTCTGGCTGCTTTTTTCATTGAGGGACTGTACTCCACTTATTTAATTTGCTGGTTCAAACCTGACTGTTTTGAAGACTTTGGAAAAAGTGCAGAGAAGAGCAATTAAAATGATTAAAGGCCTGGAGACTAAGACACGTAAAGAACGGTTGCAGGATTTGGGTTTGGCCAGTCTGGAAAAAAGAAGGACTAGAGATGACATGATATCAGTGTTCCAATATTTGAGGGACTGTCACAAAGAAGAGAGACTTATTTTCCAATGCACCTGAAGGCAGGACAAGAAACAAGGGATGGAAACTAATCAAGGAGAGAAGCAACTTAGAACTCTTTTAAGAAGAGACTGGACAGCCACTTGTCAAAAATGGTACATGGTCTCCTGTTTGAGTAGGGGGTTGGACTAGAAGACCTCTAAGGTCCCTTCCAGATCTATTCTGATTCAAAATAGATCCTTCTCTTTCAACCTGGCACCACTAATTTCCTCAAGTAGCCATACAACCTAAAATAAGTTTAGAGAGCAGGTGGTTCGTTCACACAACTATGGTGCAGTCCACATTTCAACACTGTGCTGGAACGGTCTTAGAGATTACACCATAGGAGTCAGGGAGGGGGAAAAGCAATTAGTCATCCCTCTGATTGCAGGAATGGATAATAACTCACTGCTATTCTTTGGAACTTTTAGGCAGAAACAGTCTTTGGGGGCCCTCTGCAAGAACCCAATCTGAACTCCTGGGCAAGCAATTTGCGAAATTCAACTTTGGTGTTTAAGGCCGTACCTGCCCTGAGTTCTTAAGCTCTCAAGCTTTGACAATTCCTGCCATAGATATGTCTAACATTATAACAGCAAATTTTATTTTGCATATGGCCTATGCGGTGTTATAAACTGCTATTGAAGTAGGCACCACCTTATTATGCTTTAGGAATGGGGTGGAAACCTATAATTTTTTCTACCCTTTCTAGAGATTTGGAGGCACTTTTGGTTCTAATGTTAGTTTTAGAATTTTAATTCATGTTGTTATAAACCACACACAGCCAGCCATTGAAATAGACATAAAATGTATACATATATAAATAGGATTAAATATAGATTAAAATTATGTATGTAACGTGCAGCCTCCTAACTGCTACAATTTTTTGTTCAGTTATATCAGACAATATCTTTTTTGACCTATTATAATTCACTGCTGGTGAAACAATTAGTGACTCTGGTTCCCTCAGCTAAAGATTGCTTAGTTTTATTGCACCAATTCCAGAATATCATTTTCTGAAAATAGCTGTAATTTCTAAGAAATGTCATATTCATTCCAAAATTCTTAGCCTTTCTTTTACTCCGGACAAAGGCTTCTTACAGTAATATAAAACTGTGAAAACTTGTACTACTTGCGGTAATTTAATTGTATTTTGGGTGGACTATAAAACACACTTACTACTCAATAACTGGTTCACAGCATTCTGAACCTGTTCTAACTGGAAAACCCCAATTTCTTGAAAGTCAAGAAAAATTATGTCAAATTACTTCCATACTGGCCGCTATGTTTATATAGCTCACAGAATAGACAAGCAATGAATTAAATTACTGAATACTTTGTTTGGCCAAATGTGATTAGACACACAAGGAAGCTGTTTCCAATACAGAATGTGTTAGTCTGCATAAGATAAATGTGCATGGATAATATAATTAATGCATTGATAATTTTAATTAAACCCATGTTAGATCATTTATTTAGGGTAGAGAGAATCCTCAACTTTGCAACAATATTCCATGGACCAAAATGGCCTTTGTTTTTCTCCAAATCAGTAGGGTTGAAAAGCATTATGCAATGTCCTTATGCTTCAAGAGAACTTCAGCAGAATACTGAATGCTCCAGTTAACTAGAGCAGAATACATTTTTTTAAAGTGGCCATTTGCTTGCTTACTCTCTCACTTTTGAGATTCAAAACTGATAGACAAGAAGGTAATTTGATATGATTCTTCTTGCTCTTTCATCCAATTAAACCTGTTAACACCTACATTCTTTTAACTTTCACAAGTGTGTGTGTGTGTGTGTGTATACACACACTGTCTCTTATGCATATATATTTCATCTACAGAATTCTCACTTAGAGAAAGTTCTTATTTTTCAGATTAAAATAAACAGACACAAATAAAGTACATCTTTGCCAATAATTCCATTCAACTAAACAGGGGGGGTTTGGTGACAACCCCACCTTATAATTTTGAGTTCTATCTGTATGTTCTTACTTCCCTCAGCAATTAAATCCACCACACACTGAAAAACTACAATGAGTACATATGAATACTTAAACGTTAATTTAATAATTAACCATCATAAATGTAAGACAGTTGTCATGCATCCGGATGTACCATAAATCATGTGACCATGGAGATGCTGCAATGAACATAAGTGTGGGGGGAAAGTCATAAGTCACTTTTTTCTATGCCGTTGTAAGTTCGAACGGTCACTAAGTGAACTGTTGTAAGTAAAGGACTACCTGTATACCGAAGGTCATCTAAAGTGTCAATAAACTGTCTCACCCAAAGAAGGGAATGGACTCATTGAATTGCCTCAGAGGAGAGGACCACAACCAATGCAAGGAGACTGGCTAAACATTAGGAGAAACTTACTGGTGACACTGGAACAGTTCTGGTTTTATAAACCAAAATGACAATTCTGGGGACTGTTAGTGTTATCCGTATCTAGTTTTAGGCAGTCTTCTCTGATCTGATTTCTTCTAGAAGGCCCGTAATTTTTCTGCCATGCTGGAATACATCCGGAGAGCATAAGGCTACAATAGTTTACTCTTGTGCTGCTTCCAGATTCCATCTCAAACACAAAGTCGAACTGCATAATTATAAATCTTCAGTGATGCAAACAAAAATGGGCATGAGAAAAAAAATCTGAAATATTTAACAGCTGCAAAGTGTAGCAAAAGGATGCTTTGGCCTCATGACCACTACACATACTAAGCTGAATTACGCTAGTGGCAAAATTGGATCTGGATTTCAGAGAGCTCAATTTCTTGTTGCAGAACCCTAAGAACTCGCAACATTTCAAATTCACAAAATGATTGTGTGAAATAAACTTATATTTATAGAAATAACTATGCCCTCAAATAAATGCAAACTTTGCCAACGAAGTCTAAAGAATCTTTGCAAAATAGTAGTTGAAGAACTGATACTGAAATCAGTCAGTCCAGAAAATGGCTATAGGGTTCAAACAAACTCATACTATGATTTGGAATAACATACCGAAGACCTATAAGAACGTATGGCATTTAGTCTTTAAACATATACAATTTACAGATGTGGTTGTAAGAGCAAAATGAAAAACCAGGAGAACAAGGATTAAAGAAAAGTTACAATGAATTATTTAATTCAGAGAGAATTTCCCTTAAGAATTATGGTGGTCCAAAGACTGGAAGCAGATCTGACTAAAAGCCACAATTATTATTTTTTTGCATAGATCAGTTACAATTTCCATTTCTAAATAGAATATATTTTAAAGCATGCATAAAAATAGAATCACTGCAGAGTATTCAATCTCCGGTAGCACCCTTGTAGTTTGATATTTACTCTTGTTAAAACTGGGGACCTGAACTTGAATTAAGAATCAGCAAGCATTAACAATTAACAGGAAAATTTATGCTGCCAGAATAAAACGAAAGAGACCTGAAGTACCATATTAATTTCCTATAAGTTGTCAACTACTAAAAATTCCAAATGTACCAACCACTGCAACTGCAGCACTGCATGCTATTAAACCTAGCAGTAAGATAGGCTGATTTTTTTATTCAAAGTATATGCCTCAGGATCTTTCAATTTAGGTTGTATATTGTTTTCTCTCTGCCCTGTTCATCCTTCTCTGAAATAACAATTATAATAGTCTCTAGAGAAAAACACTGCTCTTTATAGTGCTGCCAGTGTGCTTCATAACTCTTGCAACAGTACTTTATAGAAAATATCCTCAGGGACAGTTATCATGGCTAATAGCTATATAAATCAAGTTTGAAAACCTGAACAATATGAGTCCAAATACTAACTGATGGATGCAAGAGGGGGAGGGGGAAAGACCCTTGGCTGACATCCTGTTCTTAGCTTCTCAGGTACAGGCATTAGACTTGAATTCCCCAACTTTCCTCCAAGAAAGCACATTATTGTATAATCTTTTTTCTCCTCTGAAAAAAAGCCCCTGGGAAATGAGGCTAAAAAAGTCACTGTCTGAAGTTCATCCAATGAAATGCCATCCAAGAAGCATTTAGTTTCTCAAGCACACAAACTCTCTCTATATACAAAATGAACCATTAAGTGAACTCTAATCAGGTGATTTCCAAGACCATCAAGACAACCACCAAGTACCGTATCCAATGTCCTGGAAAGGTGGGGGGAAAATCTTAAAATTTAGATCCCCGTGCAAATGATTTCTGTGTACTGCAGTGAAGAAATCTCTATCTGTAGCTTCATTCATCTTTGCAATAATGAAACTACTATTGCCGAGTCATATCCATAATAAGCCTTTGCTAAGTAAGAAAAATTCCTGAATGAAGTCTTTAGAAACTATTTAAAGCTCAACAATAAAGGGATACTTTTTTTTTAACAAATCAAGTTCATTTGTTTTCATTATTTCATTTGTAACCTACTTTTCATCACAAAAGATCATCAATAGCCTACAAGGAGTCTATAGTTCCTCTAAACAGTTCCTCTAAAGATAGGAAGCTCAATGGATGAACTTCAGGCAATGACTTTTTTTAGCTTCACTTCCCCAGGGCTTTTGTTTTTCAGGGGGGAAAAAGATTACAGTGTGCTTTCTTGGAGAAAAGTTGGACAATTCAAGCACAAAATAAACCAGTAACATATTCATAAACAATATTGCACATATACAGCTCAACATTTATAGGAACCTGCCATGTGTATGGAGTGGATATAAGTGATAGGAAAATTAATACACAGAAATATGCACAATTCAATTCCCATTCACTTCAGAAAAGTATGGATTTCATGTGGAAATATTACTGTTTAAGCTACTATAAAGATTCCTTAAATTTTATTTGGATCTGATCTGTTTGCCACCAACATCATATAAGCAATGGCATGAAACAATATATGAGACAATAAATCTGTTTTTCCTAACTAATGGAAAATTATGATTCCTGAGTCAAATGGTTATCACTGGAAGTATATATGACTTGCTTTACCTGTGAGATTGGCAGCATATAAATTTAATATATGAAGGTATTTTAAACAGATTCACCTTAGCATTTTTACTGATTCCATTCATATACCATCAGAATCATAAACACATCTTGCATATTAATGTAGCTGTTCATGATCTCAAGATATTAGTCGGCATCGTTAGCTAAGATTTTTTTTTAACTAGAAAGATTAGGGAGAAATCATTCCGCAAACAGATATTTTATAACTAAGTGGTTCTTCCCCCCTGCAAAATAATGAAAACAACAAGGAATTCTGGATTTTGATCATGAAGGAAGAATGGGAAAGTAGGGAAGATACAAGAGATATCCTGTAGACTATTATTATTACTAGAAGTGTTTTGTTTCTAGGACTCAATGTCTGCCTTTAAAGCAAACTCAACTTTTCATCTCACTCTGCACCCTATCAAACCACCAAAACCGAGTATGAATCAGCAGTATTGTTTTACTCTGTAGCTATGTAAAAAGTATGACATTAATAGAAATCCTCATTTTCAAAGAACGATAGCAATTACATTTAAGCTTGGCACAATGCTATATCACAAGGACAATTCTAGTCATGGTTGAGAAAATCTACCTTTTATATATGTATAAAATAAAAGCCCGCCTTTCTAGTTTTCAACCCAATCAACACTATCAGGCACAGGTGAACCAAAATACAAAGATAATATTATTCACGTTAATGGTTTGGTCCTTATTCTTTCATCAAATTGAAAATCTCAGCATAGACCTGAGTGTTGAGTAATATATTTATCCTAAAAGAACACTTTCTTTTTTTCCTATGGTGGGGATCCAAGCTAAATTCTTATGATGAATCTGGAGCTACTAAATTATTCCAGACTAAATTCAGCAAAGTTTGAGTGAGCATTTATCTATTCCCTGCAAAAGAAGAAATTACAGAAAATCTTAAAACGCAATTAATTGGGAGAACCAAGTCTCTATGGAGCTAAGTCAACAGATTTTTTTTTTAAGTAGAAAAATGTAGTACTTCCCAGGTCCAGGAAATAATAAAATTCCTCCAGAAGTCAGAAATAGCTAGAATTTCTAAAGCTCAGGGTTTCCAAATTAGCACCTGACAGGGAGAAGGCAGCCAAAGAAAATGACAGTGTTTCTTTCCATCTTTTGTGTTAGCTTCCAGTTTGATGCCATCGATGTTCCTCCGGAGAAAAACCGAAACAGGCTCAGACATAACAAAATACCGAAATCCCCCTGGCTTCAGCTTGGTTTACTGAATCAACCCAGCCAACTATAGATATGCAATTAGCATGCTAAGCTGGATTCACAAAACACACTTTGCCAACAGCCATGTTTTTGGCTTATTATGCAGGGTACAAGCCTCAGAATTGGAAATAAACACATCCATTGAGGGAGGGGGGGGGGGGCTGACACCCTGATCTGGATTAAAATCAGGGCTTGTTTTTGTTTCCTCCTCCCCGTTCAAAGAATGATGGGCCAGCAAGCAGGGAATGCCAGGCCGTCCAGCTGCCCCTGCCAGCCTTTGAATACAAATATATATAATATATATATATATATAACGAATGGAATGCTTTAAAAACAGTCTTTTTCCAGGTGGCTTCTCTCCTGGGTTTTAAGGAGGAGGAAAAAGTGATCCAGCGGAAGCGAAGGTGGTTTAATAGAGAGGGGAGAAGAGGGGCTTCCTATGGGAAGGGGGGAGGGTTTTTTTTTAGGATGGGGAGGGAGAAGGAGGCAGATCAGATGGGGATCCTCCATCCTCCCTCCCTCCCCCATTAATCATTCATTCAAAAAGAAGGTAATTAATAATATAAAAAAATAATAATAATCAAGGCTCCTTTTTTGGGGGGGGGCCCCACCCGGGGATGTGATTTTTTTTTCCTTCCCGCCCCTCGTTTGTCAGATGGGAGGAAGAAATCAGAGGGCAAGAAAATAACAACAAGGAGGAAGAGAAGTAAATGATGATGATGATGATGATGATGAAGATGACAGAAAGATCGAGGTCTCCTTGCCGGAGCTGGATGGGAGCCAGAAACAGAAGCGAGGTGGCCCCGGAGAAGCCCCCGCCGCGCTCTTTACACCCCCCCACCCCCACCCCGCCGCCTTGGCCTCGCGGGGGCTCATGGGAGTTGTAGTCTCGGCGCTGAGGCGATCGGCGTGGCGGGTTCCGAAGGGCAAGGCAAGGCCGGAGTGGGCGCGCTGAGCCTCCCCGGACCACTCACCGCTTTGCTCGCCGAGGAAAACCAGCTTGAATTTCCGCAGCGGGTTGCCGAAATCCCCGCCCGCCGACATGTTGAGGATGATGGTGGAGGTGGTGGTGGTGATACGGCTGCCGGAGGAGGAGGAGGAGGACGAGCGGGAGGAGAGAAGGAGCCGCCGCCGGGTCTCCCCGGATGACTCTCGGGGGTGGGGCGGAGGAAAAGCAGGAGGAGGACGGGCAGCAGCAGCAGCGCCGCCTCAGGCCTTCTTCTCCTCAGGAGCCTGAGGAGAGTTAGGCCTTTCCAGTCACGGACCGGGCCCGACGCACGGAGGAAGGAGCGGCCGTCGGCCGGGAGACGGCGGGAGTTTCTCCGGGCGGGACTGAGGGAAGCGGCTCCGAGCTCAGCCTCGGCCACGACAACAGCTCGCGCGCGCCGCTGAGGCAATGCCGGCTCCGCCCGCCGCCCGCCTCTCCTCAGGTTAGGTCACGCCTCCCAAGCGGACCTCCCCGCCCCCCGTCAGCCCGCGGTCCAATCATGAAGGGGAAGAAACAGCCCTCGCCTCGCGCGGATTGGAGGGGCCGAGGAAAGGGGTGGGGCCGGGCCGGCGCGAGCGCCCGTCGCTCACCCGTTGGTTCCAACCGCCGGGAGGAGCAAGGGGGGGTGACGCCAGCAGCAGCAGTGCGCAGGCGCCAAAAAGAGTGGCGTGGGGGAAGAGAGAGAGAGAGAGAGAGAAGCCAGGCCTTTGGAAAAGAGAAGAGGGCGTGGTTTTGCCTGGTCTTGACGTCGCCGTACATGCGCGTCGCACGGACGGTAAGCATTGGTGGAAATGGCCCCCGGAGGCGGGTTTTGTGAAAATCGTTATCCGTTCCCATGGTTACTTGCACCTCCTCTCCCTGCTGGGGTCTCACAGACAGCCTTAATGGGAAAAGCTTCTGCAACGTGGCGCCCCCCCGACTATTATTGCTCACCATAAATTTATATTCCGCCCGTCTCGCTATAGGCGAGGCAGCATTAATAGCATCCATCAGCCTCACCCTGACACGAAGGGAATTGCAGTCCAAGAGTTCTGAACTGCACCTTGGCTGACGAAGGTTGAAAAATTGGGATATGATATATAATATATGACATTATTATATTATATTATATTATATTATATTATATTATATTATATTATATTATATTATATTACATTACATTACATTACA
>JANHFT010000880.1:177974-233224 GCA_032467955.1 Pseudoxenodon macrops | reverse complement strand
GCACAGAGCCGAAGGCACCAGCCTGAAGATGATGAGTGAGACCTCATCGAAACGTCACCAAGATACTTTCAATCTTATACGGGAAAAGACCCGAATACGCCAAGACTTGCATACAAAAACCAGGCAAAAACGGCTCATTTTGTGGCCAAAAGTGGACTGTTTTCATCTGTTTTTTGGCATCCTTTTGCACACACACCCCACCTCCAGAAGCATTCTGCAGGTCAAAACCAGGCAAAAACAGCTTGTTTTTTGGCCAAAAAATGGGCTGTTTTCACCCGTTTTTTGGGCTCCTTTCACCCACTGCCCCCACCTCCAGAAGCATTCTGCAGGTCAAAATTGTTGGGCTTACCTTTCAGTTCCAGTCCGCAGGGCTCCCAAAAGCAAGTCCCGGCTCTGCTGAGGGGCGGGCAGGGTGATGTGGGCGGGGCAACCTCGTGGTCCTGCATGGGCCAGATCAATGGCTTCATCGGGCTGCATGCAATCCGTGGGCCATAGTTTGAGGACCCATGTTCTATTTGTTTTTTAAACTCTCTTACTCAGATATAAAATTATGTCTGTGATATTCCTTGAATGTACTTTTGTAAGATTTATTATGATATGGGTTTCAAAATGGAGCTCAAAATGTAGTTAAAATATGAAATTATTTAAAAGCACTTTCATTCCAAAGGACATCATAACAACACTTATGAAAAGTCCAGACTTCTTGGAGGTTTAGTTCAACATACTGTATATGGAGGTCAACAGATTGAAGGAGGCCATCTGACATCTTTTAAACTTAATTTAAATGGTTTATGTTAAAATTCTTACCAAATGAAGACAAACTTTGTAGGCGATAAAAACTGTAAACTACTTTAAATAATGTATAAATGTTGGTAGCAAACAATATTTTGAAAATCTAGCAAAACTATCCTTGGATTGCTCTGTTTCTGTTTTTCCATCTGTATGTCAGTGTTCGTTTTAACAAACTTCTTTATGAAGAAAGAAATATTTGCATCCTAGGACAGATTCTTTCTTCTCTCTCCAAAGATTCTGACTTTATGGTATTACTGGATTTATAGGAAAAGGGGCCCTTTGGCAAGTGGCCATCTCAAATTCCACATGATTACTCTTTCCAGATTATTCAACCAAACCTGGAAAGGATAATATGCATTGTAAGAATATATTTTGATTAAATTGCTAGAACAGTGGACAATCACAGGCCACATTCTGTTTACTGACTTGCTTTATGTGGTATCCAAGTTTCCAAACCATAGTTGTAGTAGCATGAACTCCAAGGAGTTTATTTTAAAACATCAAATTATCTACACAATTGCTTAGTAAAGTTTCCACTATTCAATGTTCTTAAAAGTGAACATTTTAAAATGTCAGTGGGTGCATTGAAAGATAAAATATGATTATAATGTATTCCAGAATTATTTATCTTGCCTAAAACTTGTTTCATTACTGATAATTTATTCAAAGTTTGTGTAATGCGATTAAGACAGAATTTGTAAGCCATCCTGTTGTATTAAAATTGAGCTCATATAGTTATGGAGTAATTCTTTGGGAGCCAAATTGAATAATCTGTCCTGTGATCAAGCATTGCTGTATGCTATTGTTGAAGGCTGTTTAAAACATAGACAATTGTTATGTGTGTGTTGCATAATTACTTTTCATAATTAAACTTTCCTTCCAAAATGGTGTAAATACCTAAGGCCAGTAATGCTGTATAAATAGTAAATATATTTACTGGTAGAACTTATTTGATTATAAATATGGGATATAAATCAAAAAAGTAATTAAACAATCAAACAAATGACAGAAATTATTCCTTAATATTTTGACAGACTGATAGAAAATAACATAATGATACTCATGTCAATGGGCGCTTCTCCTTAGCTGTTACAATGTAATAAGGGTTAACCAGAGAGGCAGTTTCTGTAAGCATGGCAATAAAGATTAGGCTAGAAACAACACCAGAATGTTTCCTTCCTGCCTTCCTTACAGGATTAGCCCTGTAAAGTGGAAAAAAAGAAAATAAGATTTCTTCCAACAACCGGTTCTCCGAACTGCTTAGAAAGTTAACAACCGGTTCTCTCGAACAGGTGCCAACTGGCTGAATCTCACCACTGGATTTATTCTCTTAGTACTGAGGATGATTTATGAATGTTGCGTATTTTTGTTATAAGATTGTCAATCATGTATTTGAGTTCTTGCAAAAGTTCTAAGTGAACTGGTATCCATCCAGTTATTAGTCCTTTGTGATTTGTCAGTAAAGACTCAAAGTGCATCTCTTGTAACCTCTAATTGTCGCAGTACTTTCTCCCCTGTTCCTTAAAAAATACCTCACTAACTTTACTTTTCTGGTTTTGGTTTCAAATTTTACAAAGTACAACTCCTTTTTGCTTCTAAAAGACTTTCTTTGCATAATAATAACTTTATCAAAAGCAAAATAATAATGCGATAGCAGTAGATGCCACAGAAGTCAATGAGTATTAAGCACAGAATTGGGGATTTTCTTTCTGCTGTCCCGTTTCAACTATAGTTTTGCTGGTAGTTAGTTATCAGAGAATGCACTGACTTCCAACTGAACACGTTCAGGCAAAGATACAGGAATTCACCCAACAGCAGATATAGTGATTTATTTGGCTGTGCTTTGGGGGATTTTCCTCTGTCTTATTTAAACGTGACAACTGTTAAAAATGAATGAGTATGTCTTTCTTTCTCACCAAAAATTTTCTTTAACATTGAAGTGCAATAAACATGACTACAACTTGCAACCTAGCAGTGGGTCATTTATTTTGTTTTTACTCCTATGACAGGTTACAATTTCGAGCTATTATTTTTTAAAGCTTATTTGTTTTCACAAAGAGAGGGTGATTTCTTGGAAAACTGATTTAAAAATTAGACTCTGACAGTTTTGGACCACATGAAGGAAATTAGCGAGTTTTCTTGTATAATGAGTGGTGAATTACTGCAATGACATTTTCATACTGCAAGAAATGCAATTTATTTTTCTTGCTTTTTTGAGTATTATAAACAGTATTGCAGCTGTTTGATATTTCGTTTACCTTTATGGATCTCATTATATTTTTCATTTTATATTATGTTATATTTATATGTTATTATATTATATTTATAATATGTTATTATATTTATAATATGTTATAATATATTATATTCTTCATCTTTGCTTATATTAATCAAATATTTTTTGGTAATGTTAGGTCTGGATTTCATTTAATCTTTTCCCTCAGATCTCATTGAAGGAAAGAAGGCTGCTCTTCTTTCTTTCTTTCTTTCTTTCTTTCTTTTTCTTTCTTTCTTTCTTTCTTTTTCTTTCTTTCTTTCTTTCTTTCTTTCCTATACTTGATCGCTTTAGGTTTCATTCATGTCCTCTCCAGTTAAGCAGATCAGTTAAGTGCAGTTAATTCCACTTAAGTAACTCAATTAGCAAGTTTGAAAAAGCGTATATTTCATATTTTGGAGAGCCAGTCCAGGTTTGTTTCAGAATACAATTACTGTATTTTCATTACTGAATCATTGCAAGTACTGTCACACTGTCATTTTGTTGTGTTTATCCTGATCTGCATCCTTCTATGCAGGTGCATGGATGAAGAATGCCTGAGTTTTGTATAACTGAAACATTAATCAATTCCACTGAGAGATTTGTCTTTTACTACTTTATTTCCTATCTGGTATTCTCTTTTCCCCCCTGTTGTAGCTCACAATGTCATGCTATTTTCATTAATATCTACTACATTATTCCTCTTTCACAGACACATAATGTACTATTTTCCTTTCTTGTATTCATTAATTCATACTTTTTTCTATTTATTCATCTTCTCTTTCAAGTCATAACATTCCATACGCCATACTCTTCACCAAGCAGCGTCATAGGTAATGACTTCTGCTAATCATGCCTTCGGATTACCAAAGCTATCATGTCTTGCTGTATACTAAGAATGAGAAGGAGTAGATTGCCAGTCTTAGTTATATATATGCAGTTGTATCAATACTAGTCAGTTTGATACTTTGGGGGCAATAGGCCAAAAGTGCCCAGTTTTACATCAAGCATGCTCACACTAATTTAAAAAATAAATCTCTACAGACTTTAGTTTCTGTAGTTTCCTACATCACACCAATTCAGATGTATACGTAGTACACTGACTTGTGATGTTTAAAATATTAATATAAAAGCTCAGTTTATCTTGGTAAAGAAGATTGCACGGCATTGAACTTCAATTATTGGGACACCTTGCAAACTGTATATAACTTAATATCCTGGTAAATGATTTATTTGGAAAGTTTTTCAAGCAAAATAGGCAACACAGAGCTAAACAGATTAGTTGCCTGACTTGTAAGTTTCTTTATATGCTTAAATGTAATGAGAATGATTAGCAAATCCTATAATAATAATTACTTAATTATCTACTGCAAATTGTCTCCCGCTGTAATATGCTTCACTTATGGTAGACTATCTAATTTCTTTGTTTTATATATTTAACTATATCATTTTCTGGTTTTTTTTAGACTGATGATAGTAATCAAGAGGGAAAACATATTACAGAGTATTTGATTATCATATACTGTATGCAATAAGATTTCCAGGGTAGAGGCTGGAGTTCACGATAAGAGAGAAGATATCTTATGTAGTCACAATTTAAGTAATTTTCTACAAATGAATACAGATTAGAATTCTTTTTTCAGATACTAGGGATGTTATTCATTAATTTATCCATTGATTTGATTTGATTTATATACCTCTCAACTCATATACATGAACTTGGACAGCTTACAATCAAATAAATGAAAACAAATAAAATAGATAATATGAAATAAAAATACATAGCAGCCAAGAACCATAACTATCAATAAAACCAAAATGAGCTGTCTCACACTTCTGTGGCAATAGACTTGGTCACAAAACAAGTTTTAGGGCTTTACAAAAGGCCAGTGGAGACAGAACTAATCTAATCTCAGAGGGACTTATGTTTGAGAGGGCGGGTGCCATGGCAATAAAGGGCCACCTCCTGAGTCCCGCCAGCTGACACATGTTGGCAACAGTGCTTGGAGCATATTAGTAAATATTGTAATTATCATGCTTGCACTGTATTAGGGTTTAATTTATGAATTATCGCACTACTAGATTGAAATTAATGTGTCAAAAAATGAACAGCGTTGAAGATTTATCATGTTCCATCCAGATAAAAGCTACTTCACAAAGCAAACTAAGTTGATTGCAGTAGCTGATAGAACATTTTTGGTTGTTGTTCTTTTCTGTTTGAAAGAAAACGTAAATTTGTTTTGGATGTACAACAGTTAAGAATTACTGTGTAACATAGAAAAGCATATTTAAAAAATATGAACAATTAGTCTTAGTGAAGTAACTATTGTGCTAAAGTATTACAGCTCCTGAATATAGAAGTATCTAATATAAATTGAACAAGGGCATAATACCCAGTTTTAAAAAGTAGCTCAGAATTAACACTATTTTCAGAAGGACTATTATAAATAATTGAGATCTGCAGCTATGATATTATTTTCATGTATTTTAGAAACAGATATATTGCCACTATGCCAAGCTAATTTACCCCAAGTAATTTTACTAACTTCATCTGAAGCAGTTAAAAAGTCATGTTATATGTTCTAATCTCAAATACGGTAATAGTGATAGTTAGCATTTTTCATATAATACCAATAATTAAAACATAAACTTTATTTGTGTTGAGATGTGGTTTGGTGTAGGGGTTAAAGGCAGCAATCTAGTAACTCAGAGAGTATGACTTCTAGCCCACTTTAGACACAAAACCAGTTGGGCCAGTCACTTTCAGCCTTAGGAAGAATGCAACAGCTAGTCACTTCTGAAATCTTGCCAAGAAAATTGCAGGGACTAGTCACAACGGTCTCCAGGAGTCACCATTGATTAGAAGGCACAAAATAAAATAAATAAATAAATTATAGACGCTATAGACCAGGGAGTGTCAAACTTGAGGCTGGTCGACCGGATGCATCACATGCTGGCCCCGCCCCCTCCCGGTTTAGCAAAGGGGGAAAAAGTTCTGATATGTCTGTGGTGATGTCGTGACGACACAAGTTTGACACTCCTGCTATAGACCAACAAATGTAGAAGATGTAGGTTGGGAAATGTTCCGTAACATTCTGCTGCAGTTTCTACTCATTCTATTTACGTTCTCCTGAAATAAATTAATAATAATACGACTGGTAGATGTTTGTATTTGCAGTCATTCAACCAACCATCAAAAAAGTAAGGAAATATTATCTAGTACACCACTGCTTTCTATTTAAATATGTACTGTGAGTGAAGGATAAGCATATATTACTCCAAGCTTCTTTTTAACATTTATTTTTATGTAAATAGTATAATTATATCTTTTGATCTGGATTGCTTCCTCAAAGCAGTTTGTAATAATTGAAAACAAATTTCAATTCATTTCACATAAAACAAAGAAAACTACCATTAAACTCATAAAACGTTACACAGTAGGAAAACAAAAGCAAAAGCTACTTGAAACTGACAGGATTTAATGACTCTGTATAAGATAGTAACTCTTCAATAATATGGCGCTCTAATCAGATGTTCTGTGAACAAAGTGGGAACAGATGAATAAGCTTATTTGTGGAATAATGCAATTCTTAAAACAATACTGTACGAATCTATCTTTTTTTTAGGACTTAAGATGAAAGTAAAATGTCATTTGTGCTATTTAGGCTGACACTAGCATTCATTTTGAGCAACAGTAGACTTGGCTACCTTATCTAATATTAAGAAATTACTTTTCTTCAGAAAAATATTTGTAGCTGCCAGTATAAATATCCTGTTGATGAAGATTAAGTTATGAGATTCTGTTATTTTTGCCTTTGCATGGACTATGTTATGCACTGAAACCATTCACACATAGCTGGTGTTAAAAATGAACTATGTTAAAATTGTCTGTACAATATCACTGTAGGGAAACATAAGCACAGATATCAAAATCTACTTATGACTAGTGATAGTCATGCAGGCTTAATTCTAAATCTTTAAATATGTAACCACATTTTGAGACAAAGCTGCTGGTATTTCAGCAAAATGCTCCATGCATGCAAAACACAGATGATAAGGCCATGTGAACTGAACTTGTCCCACTGCTTTCAATGCTTTTATTTATTTTATATCCGTATGTTTAAAATATTTTCATCAATTATCATCTTCCTTGTGTGCATACATTCCCTTTTCTCTATGACAAATTCACAGCTGATAATGGCCCATTCAGTTTTCTTGCTATTTAAATGGTGTTCCTTTTCATCATCTCATTTGTCATGTAATATTTATTGTGAACTGCTATAAGCTAAACGCCCTATGCCTGTGATGTGGTCCCATGCTAATACTCTGGATAGATGCAGCTTGAATATTTTTTTTTGTTACTCATTTCAGTGTTACTTGCTATAGTTGAAGATTTCTGAATAAAAGTAACCATATTTAATGTTCAACACCTAAAGGCAAAGATATATTTGTCTTTTTTATAAGGAGGGAATTCAGTGCTTTGGTAGTGCTTGTTATGATTTTATCTGTAGGCAAATAACAGTAAAGAACTACTCAGAAGTAATTCCATGTGTAGCTCTTGGTTCTTTGGGCCTGACATTAATCTTGCCCAGCCAAAGCAACTATCTGAATAACTATAAGAGATACTCTTGGGATTTGCTAGGGAGGGTCCACCTTGGCCCTCTTCCTGACTACCAGACATTCCAAGTTCCACTGTCTCTTTACCCTCTTGGAAAGAACTCCTCCCTCCTGGGATTCCAGACTACATTCCACCACAATTAGTTGAAATGTCAGGGAGTTCTGGAGGGCAGAATCCGCCATTGAGAAGGCTTCATTCTGTGTTTCTATAGTTTCCACTATATAATTTTTTATATAGAATCCACATTTTGTGTGTGTGGGTTCTCTTAACGTGTGCATTTTATATGCAATTTTTGATTGGAAAACAATATTGCAAAATTTGAAATATACAGAAAACCAAAGGATTAAGTAATTGTGTTCCAATTTTCATGCTCGTTCAGGAAATACAATCCAGTTGATTGATATTAAAATGTAAACTATAGAAATTATGTGGAAAGTCTAATATTTGCACTATAATACAATATTCATTATTCAGTTGACTGTTTACATTTTAAAATAGTTGTAAATTTTAAGAGCAGTTCTGCTTTTTAGTTTTAATGAGCTCAGCAATTATTTAATGAGCTTAGCATATACAGTACCTCCTCCTTGAATCAATATGTGTTTATATACTATGAAACTAATTTCACTATGCCTATGTGTCATCTTTGACTTTGGCAGGATCTCGCAATTAGCAACTAGGTATTAGTTATCTCCCATCCATTTCCAAGTGGAAAATGTGTATAAGTGTTCTTTTGTTTCTCAATATAGTATACATTTTCCAGAATAGATACCTCAACAACAAAATATTTTTCTGACTCTTCTAGAAAGTCCTACTTAGAATCAGTATATTTTAATAGTTTTAAGAGCTGAATGAATTTAAGGTTTTGTAATTCAGATTATGAGTGATGTTTCTTGTACAGTAACAACCAATAAATGATGCAGGTCTGAAAAGAAAAGAAAAGAAAAATCTTCCTCATCATTACTCAGCATAATTTACATCCCCTATTTAGAAGAATTGACTAATAAGTACAGTATTATTAATACCACTCTGAGAGCAGGGAAATTACTACGTTGTTTAAAGAAGGCACCTTTGATCACTTTTAAAGAAGTCCTTCCTTGATCTTTCAGACACAGGCAACTGTGGGTCAGTTTTTTCCATGATTGGACAAGGTAATCAAGACAAATGTTTTAGATTGATTTCAAATGAGTTTAGGGTAGACTATAAGGTTGAGGTCCCTTGGTCATTCTGATGGACGATCCTTAGAGGGAGATAGAAAATTATTATTTTTTGGTTTTCCTAAATTTCAAGATCTTTATGGACCACCTGGAAATTTTGGAAATTGAGAGTATTGCTCTGTTCCTGAACTTCGTTCAGAAGCTGAGTAATGTGGTCCCTCAAACCTCTATTTTGTCCTTGATATTTTTTTTACACACACATGGAACTGCTGGGTGTAAGTCCTGTGAGGTAGCAGAGAAGCATTTCTAGGACTAGCAACTCTGCTTATTGTAAGGTTACATTATGAAATCTTTCAAGAATGGAAGTAATTCTCCCTTGTTTTCCTTTTACTCACTAGAAAACTAAGAAGGCCCCATTCTGAAACATTTCCCATGCTATCTTCCCTACTATGGGCTGAAACATGACAGTTGTCTAATTTGTGGCTCTTCCTCCTGCCTCACAATTTCTATATACAATCTTATTTTACTGTATTTTATATTTTTGCACCCCACCCTTCTTATGCTGGTTTTTGACCATAATAAAGGTTTGATTGGATCTACTGAATATGAGATGTTACTATGTTAATGTGCTTTATATATTTTATCACCTAAGGATTTTAATGATGTGATCTAAATATCAAATAAATAAATAAAATATACCTTCCCTCCCTTCCTATCATTCCACTATTGCATATTGCTAGACAAAACAACATGTAATATTTCTCCATAATGATGATTATTGAATAAACTCAAAAATCTTGCCAAACCTATCTACATTCCGCAGAATCAAAACCACATTTAAGGCGCTCAGGTCCTGCAGATATTATTAACCTACAACAGGCTTAGACGTTATAGCAAATGATAAGTTATGTTGGAGTGATATTCATATTATCTGAAAGACCACAAATTCTGTCTCCTTGATCAATGTTTAGAAAAAAAATAAAAACAGTGTCAAGAAACAAAATATTAAAAATCTGATTCCTATTTTTAGAAAAGCTGGAATTTCATTTGTGATGCAGTTGCACATACATTTAGTGCAGTTAATCAGATAGGCACTGAAATGTATTTCATCAGAGGCTGTTCATTCCTACCCTCTTTCACAAATTGCCTGAGGGAAATGAGATTACTATCATAATTAAAACATTTATATGATTATTATTGCTATTAACTTACAGTCTATCAAATAGTTCTGATTCAATTTGATGCTTCTGATTATCACACCCTTCCTAAGGAACTGGGATAGTTAAGAGCTATTTTAGTGTGGAAAGAACTTACGAATAGCATCCTAGTGAACAGTGAAATAACCTAATTTCCATTAGTTCCAACGTGAGTTAAATTAAGGTAATTGTGCACTGCAATCCTGTATATGGTTTCTTAGAAGTGTTTTACTTGGGTGGAATTTACCTACAAAAAAATAAATAAATGCAATGTTGCATTCTTAATGTTTAATTCAAGCACATTCACATTTCTTGAATTACATTGTTCAGATTCTTTATTTTTGTTGATAAATATGTCTTTGTTTTGTTCTGAAGGTTTAGATTAAGCAACATAATAGTCCAGTTAGTTCATGGTCTTCCTAGGTCTTTCTAAATGCAATCCCCTCCATTCCCTTCCTTCAGTTGCATTTGATTCATAATACCCCATCGATTAAATCTACTTAGTACATAGACAGAGGTCAATCAGAGACTTCCATGAACTTAGATTAGAGTGAGAAGTTGGATAAAATCCTCAAAGGCAGCAATGGCAAGTCATTTCTACATTATTGTCTCCCACTACCATCACCACCTTCTGGTATATAATGTTACCAGAAGTCAAGCTAAACTAGAAGGAGCATCTGTATTTTCATGGAACTGAATCCACACTCCATTTGTTATACCTGTATAAGAGAAATATATGCTTACAAGCTAATCTATTGAGTTATATATACAAAAATGCATTATATTTAAAAAATTGCCTTGAAAAATCCATTAAGAAATGTGCCAACAAAATGACTGCTAATTCTAATGAAAATATATTTACATTTTTGACAGTTGGGGAAACTGGAATTGAAAGTGACAGATCTGACATCTTTAAGAGCAGATGTAATTGATGCACCTTAAGATGAGTAAGAGCAGTTAACTAACAGGGTTGTTGTTGTGAGGAAAATAAGGACAGGAGTATTAAAGATGTTACGCACCTTCAGTTATATATTAAAAAGGTAGGATAATAATAATCCCAGACTGTGAATCAAATTGAAAATTAACCATAATAATAATATAGGCAGTCCTCATTTAGAAATTACAATTGGTTTCAATTTCTGTTTACCTAGAAGTGATAAACCTATAAGTGTTCAGACACAAACCTGATATGTATTATCTAGTAACTCTGCTTGTGCAAAGAAATTTAGATTTGCTTTGCAAAAGTGAGCTGCATCTTGAAGGCAACATGATTCTCTTCACTGAAAATGAAGATATGCCCAATTGACCTTGGCAAAGCAATTTGGGTCAGTAATACAGAAAAGGGCTTCTTTCCACTTTCCCACAGAGCACTGGTTAAGTTGCTTGCAGGCTACGCAGCTTCAGGACAATACACAGCATGTACCAAAATCACTCAGTTTGGAGAACTTCTGGAAGCAGTGCCTCAACATTCCATGCTAAAAGTTCTGTTGAAAGATCCAAGAGACAGTCCAGCATGAGCAGCTTTGGTCTCAACTCTGGCATTGCCTATAGTGTTTGTTCAAGGCATCCCAGACAGACTTCTAGCCCATGTGAAAATACCCCTTGCATGCTTCATTATCACCACACAGTGTGAGGTGAAACAACACAATCATTTTTGCTTTGGTAGTAAGGAACCACAGTGTTTCTCAAAACAGTTTTGAGGATGCTTCATTTGAATCTTTTCTGAAACAAACATTCCTTTGAAACATTACATGGTTCTATTATACAGCCCATTTCTATCAACAGATACCAATTCAGCTTCCTTTTAAGACCATCTGTTTAAAACTAAATGCCT
The DNA here is from genome assembly GCA_032467955.1 of Pseudoxenodon macrops. Taxonomy (NCBI): domain Eukaryota; kingdom Metazoa; phylum Chordata; class Lepidosauria; order Squamata; family Pseudoxenodontidae; genus Pseudoxenodon; species Pseudoxenodon macrops. Next base: position 221,376 of record JANHFT010000880.1, on the reverse strand, counting down.
ACAGCATGCAAGAAATCATGCATTTAAAAAACACCATATACATGCAATTCTCTTTCTTTCTTTCTTTCTCTGTCTCTCCCCCCCTGCTTCTCTCCTAAAGGCATATTATCTATAATTACTTGGGATTGGGAATTTCCTCTGCTTAAAGAAATGTCAAGTACGGTATATCATTTTGAATATTATCATTTGTACTGCATTTATTTTGCTTAAGTCAGAATTCTTAGCTATTCTAAAGCAGATAGTGGTAGGATTATGTATCAAATTCTGTGAAATACGTCTCTCTGCATTTTTATCAAAGATGATAAGATTCATAAATGATTTTCATAGCAGCAAATATGTTTAGGTAAATCTACCGCATTCTTTCTAAGCAGAAATCCTTCAGTCTGATTAATTTAGGAATTGTGGCTTGGATGGCTGGATTATTCCTGTAAAGTTATATGATAGACAGCAGAGTGATGAATAAACATGGGCTGTTCACAATGGACATCTGGATTTTTCAGTAGCATTCATCATTGAATAATTGTATTCTTCTTAAGTCTTTGCCAATTTCAAAAAATATAAAGTAACGGAAGTTGGCACAAAAAATCAAAACTTCATCTTTATATAAGTGGGATCTCAACTGGATATGACTAGCAGGAAAGAAATACTATAGACACGTAGGGTAGCTCAAAAATATTTCAACCCACCATCCTGCTGCTGTTGTTTTAAAAAAAAACATTCTATGATAGGAAGAAATAGAAAAAGTTGTGAAAACAGGACTAGTACTATGATGAATCAGTACTTCTGGGTTGAGTAGCACATTAATTTAATAAATTATTAAATAAAGCCATTTTGCAATCTTAGAGAATCCAAAAAACATGTAGAAATCTGATCATTGCATTTTCCTGTTATGAAAAATGAGATAATATAAGCAAATTTTGGATGATTTTAAAAGGGGCCTGGATGGTGGTGAACGATTAGATTATCAATAGCAGAAATGTGAGCTGAAAGTTTCTGCAAAAAACTTTGTGGGGGATCAAAAGATTTATGGAAGAAATTCCACTTCTTCCCAGTTTCAAGTCTTTCATTTTAGGGGATTTTCTACAAAATTGAGAAGTTAAATTAAAATTTACATTACACATTACTTTATTGCTTCTTACCCAACATTGTTTCCAACAATCCATTAAAATTATTTTTCTCCAAACATCAAAGTTTTGATTTGCTTTGTATGTTGAATTCTTTTTTTAAATAATATATTCCAAATGATTGTGCAACATTAATATTGAGATAAATATGATTTTACATACATTTCCCACAAAACCTACATCTTTGATCAATGGCTACTAATATTAATGAATCATAGAATAGTAGAATACCTTAAGTAATAATTCCTGGAAAAAAACAGTGATAGAGGTGGTCTTAGTGTCTCAGTTTATGAACTTTCCAAATTCACTATTTGTACTATTAGTGTCACTTTATAACAGTTTGGCCTGATTTGACAGGTTCTTTCTTATCTTGATTAATAATTTGGGATTGCTGTTCCACTCCATGAATTTTGGCATAGGTAGCCTTATAAGAGTCTTTCTTAACATTCTTAACATTCATTCTAGTCAATATGTTATAAAAACTGCTGGGAAAAATATAGATATTTGGATGATGAATATAGTTTTACTTATTTTGTCTATTGGACAGAATTGGGTCATTAAGGAAGGTAGGGTATGTCATTAAAGTGTTGCCTGAGAACAATATGCAGATGTACAAACTAAATTTTGATCCACGAGATTTGAAAGTAAAATTTATTTGGTCTTTCTGTTAATCCAAAAATAAATGAGTAGCAATCTCACAAAAAAATGATGAACCCCCCCCCATGGTTATTCATGACTTAATCTGTCTGAATTACATATAGAAAACATTATTATGGCATGGTCTACACAGGCCTTCCTTTAAAGAGTATCTGAAAACTCGTAATTGGTTCAAAAAGTTGCAGCTCAATTATTAGCAGATGTAAGCCATCACCATATGGAATACATTACACCAGTTTTCTTACATCTTCACAGGTTGCCTAATATTATTTAAATACAGAATAACTGAAGGGCTACCTCTGTATTCATTTCACATTGAGATCAACATCATAGGTATACTGCTTTTGCCATGAAAAATGCAGGAGAGAGAGACATGAGTTTAGGCTTTTCTAAAAGCAGCATGGAATCCTGTCTTGGGGCAAGAAAAGAATGTATGGTTACTGAAGGTTTAGGGTAAAAATGATTGCTTTACTAATGAGTATGCACTTAAGAGCCATAGTAAACTAGATAGCAATATACCTGAACATTCTGTAATATATTTCCATTGGATGGATTGTTCTTTTTAGATACAATATAGTTGCCATTATATGTTTTAGCAGATGAGTACCTTTAACACCTTGATCTCTTGTTTTGACGTGAGGTGAGCAACTGGATTAAGTCCCTGCTATTTTCTTGACAACTGTTTAAGGAATGGTTTGCCACTTTCTAAAGCTAAGAGAGAAGTAGTTACCCAAAATGGCCAAAATGGCTTTTTGCCCAAGGCAATAGAATTCATGTCTCCTGGTTTATACTCAGGTGGCTTAAACCGTTACACCAAATTAGTTCTCAATTTTAGGATAGGGATCCCAAAACCTGCTTTTCAGGTACATGCAAGAATTCATGCTAAATATAAAAGTTGAAGAGATAACATTATTCTGAATAAAAATGTATGTTTAAAAGAAGAATGCTCTTAGATCTGCTTTCCCAAATCTGAACAGTCTTTGTAAGGACTGAGGAATATTGGGAGTTGCATTTCACAATTTGGAGGATGTCAAAATTGGAGAAGGCTGCCCTAAATTAACATTATGTCCCATAATGTACATTGGGATATTAAACTTCAATTTTCAAAAATATGAGCCTGGACAGTAGTAGGATGGCAAGGAATTATGCCAAAAACTATATGGGAAATAGTTATCAACATTTCATTAACTGAATCTGATGTTTTCAATGCTCCCTTTAAAAATTAGTATCAGAATACGTAATAGCAATAACAGCAGCTATCATAGACTTATATACCACTTCACAGTACTTTACAGCCCTCTCTAAGTGGTTTCCAGTCAGCCAATAATTTGGGTCCTCATTTTACCAACCTTGAAAGGGTTGGAAGGCTGAGTCAACCTTGAGCTTCTCACAATCGAACTCCTGGAATATACTTTGCATTTTATCTTTATGAAATCTGTTGCTATGTAATATATTTAAGCATTTTCTTTGGGGCTCTACTTTACTTTTGGAAACCTTAGAAGAAATGAGGAAAACAGAAAAAAAGTGAGGTAGTGTTTAAGAGCTCATAGGAGTTAAGCAAATTTTCAAGTGGTAGTGCTCAAGATGAAATCGATCTCACAAAACCTACACATTTACATTGGTAAAAGGTATGTTTAATTTTCTAGTCAACTTGTTTAACAGTATTAGTACAATATATTAGCAGAGAATAATTTAAAACTGTTGCCTTCAAAATTAATATCAGACATAAATTACTAGGTACAGGTAATCTTCGATGTACAACTGTAATTGAGCCTGTGTCAGCATTCCAAATAGCATCCAAAATTAAATCAGAGTCCAAGCCAAAGTATTCCTCAAAGTTCCAATTTATTAAGAGAGCCATGTTGGTACATCTGATGAAAAGCCAAATCTGAAGCTTCCCAGTTTTCACCACCCAGTTGAAAGTTCAAGATCTTGCCCCCACACCCACAAGTCCATCACATGGTCCAATCTTCTACTGCCATGCTGGCAGCTTCACTCATCCAGTTCCAGTCAGGTGCAGAGACAAAAGATGACCTTGGCGTTCTAGAAATAATTTTGTTATGGCTACATATCATCAATGCCGTACAATCCCCCCTCCCATTTTCCCACAATAGAAAATGCATAATAGAATAATAGAAAGTATGGCAGGCCAAAAATCCAAAAGAAAAGATGGCCACAGGCCTGACAGCCTGGCTGTCATGAAAGTTATTAAACGTATCCCCACGTATCCACATGACTGCACCCAATTTTACAAACTTCTTTTGCAGTGGTTTTTAAGTGAACACTACAGTTGTTAAGTGAGCATTGGATCATTAAATGAATCCATTTTATCTGATGGACAGATTTTATTGGAAATCAGATGTAAACACCAGAGACCAGCAAAAAAAAATCACAGTCAGATGACCATGGGATACTGCAAACAGCCATAAAACTGAGCTGGTTGCCAAGCACTCCAAATGCAATCACATGGTTGAGGGGGGCGGGAATTGTAGCTGTCAGAACTTTAACATTGGATTGTACCTCTCAGGGGGTGGGTCTGTTGTACCTTCAAATAGTTACTAAGTGACTGGTCATTGAGCAAATACTACTTGTAGTTCTTAGTAGATTTTTGTCCTATAAGTATTTTAGAACTGTAGAACTGCTAGAGATTTCATATTTTAGTTATCTTACAGTTTGTGTATTCATAGATCTCTGAATTCAGAAGGTTCCAACCTCAAATTGATATGCTAAAGGATGCATATAGACAGCGAGTACCTATTTCAAAGGAGATCAAACAAAGATGGAACGTTTATACTGAAATACTGTACTGTAGAGATGTTCAACATTCAAGATACCGTATAAGATATTCTGTCCTTACAAGAACCTCTAGGGCAGGGGTGTCAAACTCACGTCATCACGTCGGCATCATGTGACATATCAGGACTATTCCCCCCTTTGCTAAACTGGGCATGGGTGTGGCCAGAGCATGACGCAATCAGCCCACAGGCTGGGAGTTTGACAGGCCTGCTCTAGTGCTAGTTAGTACTAGAAGATGAAATTAGATCAACACTTTGGTTATTTTCAAATTGTAAGGTTAAAGGAACTGATGAAATACCCACAGAGAAATGGAAAGCAACAGAAGAATCAATAAGGGTTATAACAGAGGCTACACCTACAGTATAAATCTGGAGAACAACCAACTGGCCAACATGGAAGAGGTCAATCTACATTGCAATGCTTTTAAAAATGTGTCTTAACAATGAAAACTATCATACAATACCACATTTCAAACAGTGAAATGTGCTCAGAAAAATTGAAATATTGGAATATCTCATTGTCCTCACAAAAAACCTTATATACAGGTCAGGAAGCCATAGCATAATAGAACATAGTGAAGCAGATTCTCTTCAGATTGGTAAATGAGTATGATGCAGGGGTGAAATCCAGCAGTTTCTGACAGGTTCTGGAGAACAAGCAGTGGAAATTTTGAGTAGTTCAGAAAACTGGCAAATATCACCTCTGGCTGGCCCCAGAATGGGGAGGGAATGGGGATTTTGCAGTATCCTTCCCCTACCACACCTACCAAGCCACACCACACCCATCAAGCCATGCCCACAGAACCGGTAGTAAAAAAAATTGGATTTCACCACTGGTATGATGCCTTATTATTTAAACTACTCTCCCAGCAATAAGATGGATGGACTCAGTTATAGTGACAATGAGTGCATAGCATTCACTACTAGTGGAAGACCTGAAGGACCAGGTTAGATATAGATCATGATGGAGAAAATGTGGTCAGAGTAATTTGATGGCTCGTAATCAATCAGAGAGCGAGGAAGGGAGGGGAAAAAGGATCTATAATTCCGTATTTTTAAATATGATCTTATATTGGGCTTGGAATAATTGAGATTTAGTTATATTTTATTCTCCTTGTCCATGCAACATTTGCTATAATATTGTGTACTATATAAAGTACAAAGTTGCTGCCAAAAAGAATAAAAAGTACAAAACAAATCTTTTTTGATAACTTTCTGAATAGTATCAGATGTTATTCTGCCATTTGGAAAATGTTTGTTTTCTCTGCTGACTCTCACACCTTAGGCCATAATTTTTTTGGTAGCTCTGAAGAAAAAGTTATCTGCAAAGTACTCTGAGAGAAAGTGTCAAAGGAAACCTCTGTCTCCTCAATTTGTTAAATTTCATTTTGCTTGTTGACTCTCACCAGTTTCTTTTTCCAGGCCTCATTAATGTATTCCATGGGCAATAAAATGACCTGTTTTGTGAGGTCTGTAGCAGCTGCTTTCCCTCCAGCATTGGCAAACAAACAATGAGAACACCCAGTCATCCCTGTTCTCAGGTTCTGAGGAGGTCACGCCAAAATTCAATTCAAGCCTGTCTTTCTTTCTACCTCCCTGAATGGGAGCCATGAACCAAGCAACGGTGGGTGGCCTGTGCTGTGTTTGATACCTTCATAGGATTCCAGCCTAGAATTAAAGGTATTTCTGGTTTGAATAGGATTCCTCTTGGTTTTTGATTAGGCCTCAGCTAACACAGCTGGAAAGCTTTGTGAATTAACTAACTGTGCTGAAGAAACATTCTCATGGGCTATATTATCTCTCCACATTAGAGGAATTATTATTTGTATAATGTCTTTCTGCACGTGCCTCCTACTGTTCTGCCCATTAGGTGTTTTTGAATGGTTGATAATCTGACCTGTCAATTCACATATTTGCTCTACCATGCTTTTGCATCATGCTTCAAAATTACTTTTTAAAAATTCCAGATGTAACTTGTCTCAACACACACATATATTTTGTACCCAATTTCCTGTTAATGTATGCAACTTTCCTCAATATATACATTTTCCTTTGCAAAAGTCCTCAGATTAATAGATTTGTTAATAAATACCATATTGAGAAAAATTATACGTAGTATTAGACAGATAGTGGTTTAACCATCAGGAAACTCCATTTGCAGTTTCACCAAGCAAGAAATATTTAATATGTAATTTATTTATGATTCACACATAAAATATCTTATCAGGAGGTAAAATTATGTGATTAGGTACAATATGTTTACTAGACTATATACATTTTTGTACACAATCCTTGGATGCAGAAGCTTATTCAGAGATCTGCAGTATCTGAAGAATTATTACATCCTGTTTTGTATTGTAATCCAAAAAAATGCAGATTAAGTTAATTTTCCAGAATGTCAGCCAGATAGAAAATTAATAGCATTCATTACTAATTTTGGGTGCTTTATAGAAAAATGACAAAGAAGGAAATAAGAAATGTAACTCCCCCAGGCAAAACCAAGATAACAGTGAATAGAAACATACTGGTACTTTACATGATAGAATTACTGTAACAGTTTGCATTTGTGTCTGGAATTCAAATTTGGTGTGTGTGTGTGGGTTTGCATGTATATTCCAGCAAACTTAGATTTCAAATATGGAAGGATGAGTTTGTCCTCAAAATGCTTAAATGTTCTGAATTTTCAAGTACCCGTACCTACCTACCTACCTTTCTTATCTGAACAGAGCCCAATGGATGTTGGTGCCCAGCATATTAAGTTAATGAGATTTTTGGATCTTTATGGTAATTGAAACGATGTAGGAATTTAAATGAGCAGCAGAATGCATGTAAATAGAACATTGGCATTCAAATATGTTTTGGCTTGTAACTTTTGAAATCTGACTTTTCCATCTGAAAAGCTGCAGTTGTTTTGATTAAAGGCATGCTGCAGTAGTGTTCATATGGATCATAGCATTGCCTGCTAATTGATATGGTCACTTAACATGCAACTTTAAACCTAAGTGCAAAAAAGCAAATATGTGCACATTCACCAACTACCATAGCTTACCTTTATTTATATTTAACTGTAGAATCTCTGGAATTCTAAGCATGAAGGGTGGCGTGGATGGTATTTTCTGTTGTTGTTTTGATTAACTTCTGTTTAGAGAAAAAACATTAAATGTATCCTTTTCAACAACTGACTTCAGGTTATACAACAGAATATAACTAAAAGCGACTCAATGTATCTTTCATCATATATAGATACTTTTAGCTTGTTTTTAAATAACATGATTAAAACCAAAAATTATATGAGTGTTGTTCGCACAGAGTAATTGTTACTAAGTTTTGAATCTGTTCACCAATTTCAAACCTACATTGAACTAAATGTAAAGTAACTGAAGCTCCTACTAGATTTTTTTTTAATTAATTTTTTTCCAAGATTTTGAGTTGTAATATGAGGCAACAAAGAGAGAATTCATGTGGTAGAAACTGCAAGACTCTAAGATCTCATATGGATAACAGACCTCTCTCATTTAAGAACAAGAAAGAATCTCCTGAACCTAAAGAGAGAGGAAGGATACATCTGCTATAAAAAAAAAGATACTGTCGAATAGCTTTATTCTTGGATTTTCCTCCAAGGTGCCCAACTCCATAGTTTAATGGTAGAATTGTGAGATGAGTGAGATCACCTGTGTTTATAAACTAATGCTAGGCTTTGAACTATCTTTGTTATTGCATCTGCTTTGAAACATTCAAGTTTGCCAGTAGCATTTTTCTCTCTGTACAAATGGCAGTGTGTAGGAAAAGAAAGCTTTTCCTTCACCCACTGTGGTCCTAGGTTCCCCTCCCCCTCCCTTTTTTTTAGAAGCACATAAAATGCAATTGCACATTTCTCAAAGTGTTTAATTTGGGAGGGGGGGTTGTCTTCAGTTGAGGAGCTGCTTAACCAACAGAACTGAGTTATATAAATCCCACAGCTGTAGCAGATTGAGAACATTTTTCTGTGCTTCTCTTTCTGCTCTATTATCTATCTACCTGTAAAAGTAGAACTGGCACAGCCAAAATGTTCACCTGTCATTTCTGTCAATTAATTTGGTGAGTCAATGACATACAGCATTCAATATCGCTGGAAGAAGCAGGTATATTTTGGCAAAGTTGACAACGTTGTACCATTAATACTACTTAGCCCTTGTGCCAAATTCTACAAAAGTGAGCATCTTCACTATTGACACAAGTATTTTGGTTGGGGCAAACCCTGTTTTGGAAACGAAAGTAATGATACATTTTAAGTAAATTTTGCAGTTCTTTGAAGTCTCCTTGCCATCCCATAGCCCTTTTCTATAAGAAATCAGCTGTATTCAGAAAAATATTCAGCTGTTGAAGTTGTTGAATACAAATAGATGGAAAGCCTGGTAAGATTTTATTTTCTTTTTACTCTGTAAAATGCAGAATTTTTAAACATTTGAGGACCAGAAGTAGTTGCCAGATTATTTGGGTGATAGATGACAAGAATCTTGGAATGTTGTCTGAATACCATGTAGCCAAACTAACATAAAATATACAGCTGCATGATAAAACTGTAAAATTATTGTTATAAATTTCATTGGAAATTACTGTGAAAACCACTTGAACCATTAGTTGTAAATTGCAATTTCCCAGGACTAATATATTTATATAGATCTTTTTTGAAGTAATTATAAGCCTATAATTAAATACAACTGAATTTCCATGTTTCATGTCAATCAGGCATTATTAACAGAATAGCAGGATAAAAGAATTGGATGGGGCATTGGGGGGTCTTTTAGTTCAACACCCTGCTCTTTTCGTTAAAAATCTCCAGTGTTGGAGCACCCACAACTTCCAGAGACAAGCCAATCATTAATTGTTCTCACTGACAGAAAATTTCTCCTTAGTTCTAGGCAGGATCTCTCTTTGATAACTTTCCCTTCATTACTTCCTGTCCTGCGTTCAGTGCCTTTGGAAAATAGAGTGATCCCCTATTCATAGTGACAATCCCTTAAATATTACCAAACTATTATCATGTCATCCCTAGTCCTTCTCTACATTAGATTAGACATTCTCAGTTCCTGTAACTGTTCTTCATATGTTTTAACCTCCAGTCCCCTAATCATCTTTGCTGCTCTTCTCAGCATTTTGCCTAGAGTCTCAAGCTGTTTTTTGTTCATGGTGACAAAACCTGGATGCAGTATTCCAAGCGTGGTCTCACCAATACAATATAAAGCAGCACTAACACCTCATGTGACCTTGATACTATCCCTCTGTTGATGCAGCCCAGGAGTGCATTGGTATTTTTGGCAGCTGCAGCACACTACTGGCTCATATTTATATTGTCCACTAGGACTGCTAGCTGCTTCTTACAGTTACTGCTATTGCCCATTTTATACATGTGCATTTGGTTTTTCTTGCCTAAATGTAGAATTTTACTTGCTCACTGCTGAATTGCATTTTGTTGGATATGGCCCAGTGTTCAAGTATGTCAAGATCCTTCTGGATCTTGAGCTTATCTTCTAAAGTGTTGGCTATTCCCCCCAGCTTGGTGTCATCTGCAAATTTGTTCCCCTTCTATCCCCTCATTTAAATCATTTATGAAGATATTGGGCCTAAGACAGAACCTTGAGGTGGATCTAGGACAACTCACCATAGCCAATTTGCTGCATCCAACTTGCCACAGGACAATTCAACATTATATTTATCATTTCATTCAGTTATTTTTATTATTGGTGTTCATTTTTTGTCAGAATTTTTGTAACACTTGTATTTCTGGATTGCCTTTCTTTATTTTATTATTATTGGCCATGGTTCCATTGAATTAATGTAACTTTTGAATTTGTTGAATTTTCCTTCAGTGCAGTGTGTCCCATGATGGGTTGGCCATGATCGGTTGGCTGTGGCAAGTTGGCCCATCCTTGGGGAATCCCATTGCATACTTCCCTCCATGTAGATGTAGCTCCATGGTTTTGGAAATGCTTAATGATTTACTGCAAACATTTCTGTATTTTTTCTTATTTGAAATGCTTTTCTAAGTTGACTTTTTTGTTCAGTATTTTAAATATAATTAAACATTTAGTAATTTTCTCAAAATATGTATTTTTCCGAGCTCTTTTTCTTATGTTAGATTGCAAAAGAGTTGGAGAATGAATCTTGCCATCAAAAATATTTTCAGTTCCTCACCTTCAGTAGTTTTCTGAAATATTTTGTTTGGCATGTTAGCACTTTAAAAATTCTGATACTAAGTGGCTTGACAGCATCTACAACAAAGAAGTAGTTTAGACAGTCATATAGACTTCATTTTGTTAATGAAACAGGATTTGGAAAATAAATGGCACAAAGAAAAAAGAACAGTTCCTTTGTATTCTTAATTCATGTGTTTCTCCATCCTTTATGCAGTGCAATCATTTTACAACAATATTAGGCTTTTATGTTTCTTTTCAGAAAAACTCCAATGGCCTTTATAAATTAATTCAGTTTGTCTTTAAAGTGAATCCATAATCATGGCTTTTGCATCCATAGTTATTATTAAGTATTTTATGGCAAATTCTTAACTTCTATTTAAATACAGGGTTAAAATTATTACCCAAATCCTTCCCAAATACAATACTATTGGATAGTCTGATATAAGCCTAAGTGCTGGATATTTATGACCCCCATAGATTGGTGCGGGCAATACCTGAATGTATATTTAAAGCTCAAGTGAATCAGATTCGAAAGTGCTAATATTTGTTACCACTTTTTCCAACGGGATGCCTGCCAAATATCCTGAGACAGGACACAGAGAAAAATTCACTTACTTTGCAAATTTATTTAATTTCACATTTTCAAAACTAGATATGAATTGAAATTTAATTAGCCTTCAAATTTCTCTGAATTTTGCAGTTTTCCTAAGAATGCAAGAATTATTAAGGGAAATCCTTAATAAAAAAAATGCATATATTCATGGAAAATGTATAGAAACTGACAGATTCTCAGTTCTGATCATTATTGATTTCAATTTTGCTGATCATTATGACTTCCAATTGTCAGAATTCCAAATAGGAAATCATTAAATTTGAACATATATAGACGGCCCCAGATTTGGAAAGATTAATTTGTAACATAATCTTGGTTGAGGAGCCTATGACTCTTCAATGTTGCTAAACTTCAATTCCCAGAAATTCTAGATAGGGTGAACCATTGTTGAGGCTGAGAAATTTATTCAAGAGCATCTAGACCAGGGGTGGGTTCTACTTACCTTTCCTACCAGTTCTGGTTGCAACGGAAGTGCATGTTTTGCGCATGCATCCCCATCACATCCGGGTATTGCCTCCAAAATAACCCTCTGTGGATTATTTCCGCTGCTGGTTCGACGAGCGGACACAAATCTCCACTAACGGTTCTATAGAACCAAACCGAATCAGCAGCAACCCACCCCTGATCTAGACTCTAGAGGGCCACAGGTTCCCCTCTCTGACAATATGAAATGCTAAATTTAAGATATCTTACAATTACTGTATTTTTGCAACATTCTCCCTATCTTCTTTGGTTTGCCAAGTAAAACTATTTTTAATTTCAAACCCTTGAATTCATTATTCCACTCCATAACTCAAACCCTGTATTCTGGAGATATAAAGAACAGGTTTAACTTTTCTCAGTGAAATATTTCAGGTATTTAAGAGTGGTATGATATGCTTCATCTATATTAATACATTCTTCAATTCAGTCTTTGTAAACAGCAACAACTCATGCCCAGCATTTCCTAGTCGTACCACAAATAATTACAATGATCGAATATGTATCAATTTTACAGAAGACAACATTGAAAAGGCACTACGCAGTCTAAAACCACCTCTATCTATTGGACCTGATGGACTATGTGCCTACTTCTTAAAAAAGCTTTCCACTGCTTTAGCAGAACCTCTAAGCATAATCTTTGAAAAATCTTTCAGGACCAGCTCCTTGCCCAACTTAGGGTCACTAGCCACAGCCATCACTATCTTCAAAAAGGAAAAAGACCCCAGCCTAGTTGAAAATTGCGTCACCTGCAAAGTCATGGAATCAACCATTAACCAATCCATTACCCTGCACTTAGAGACAAACAGCCTTCTCTCTAACAAACAATTTGGTTTCAGGAAAATTTATCCTATAATCTGCAAATCCTACACTGCAAAAACATATGGACTACACAACTCGATCAGGGTAAAGCAATTGATGCAATTTACATAGACTTCTGTAAAACCTTTGATTCAGTCGTAACTGACAAACTACTTCTAAAACTAAAATCTTATGGCATTTCTTGATCCCTGCATGAATGGATATCTGTGTTCCTGTCAACAATATATTTCACAATACCTATTGACATCAGCATTGATTTTCAGTTTTTGATGCAGTTTTTGATGCAGTTTTTGATCTAATTATTTGTTGGTATAGTTTTTTTCTCTGATATCATACATGAGAACTGGAGCAGGTTATACTTTCCTTATAATAAAACATAATTGAACTCAATATCTCTAATACATATTTAGTTTGTAATCATATAGTATTCGAAGATACATTTCATAGTCACTATTACAAAGTCAGAAATTCTTTAATTAATTCCTCTTTCTATTAACAGAGTGCATTTGTTTCTGTCAAAGTTTGTTTTCTTATTTGCAGTTCTTTTCTGTAAGGTAACAAAATTGTTTGTTCTTTCTAGGATATTAGTTTGCAAATTTGATAAACATTCCCAGTTCTTCATTTGTTCATTTTGAAAATAAATACAAATGTTGATGAGTAAAAAGTTGAAGACCTGGACTTGGGCAACCTACTTGTTTGAGAAAGACTCACTGATAAGCATTCCCTGGATATGCTATTCAAGCCAACAATGTATTCACTTAATTGACTTGCCACCCAGCTTTTTATTCAGAATTTCACGTGATACCGGTAGCTGCTCAAATGGATTGTTGAAATTAATGTGTACATATTGTATTTTATTCATATACCCTGGTCATTCTTGTTAGCATTCTCCAAATCTTTTTGAATTTGTTATTCATATTTGAAAACAAAAGAATCTCAACGAGACATGACGAATTAGTGTGCAAAAGTCTGGCTCATGTTCATTCATCATACTTGAAAATCACATCTGTCATGGAGGATATGTACTTATCTTTGAAACTCAGAAAGTGATGGGAGTGGCTGGTTTATTGTAGGCATTATCTCCAACCCTTTTGTGTGAAATTATTATTATTTGGCTTATCTCTGCAATTAATAGGAGGATGAGGGGAATTTAAGAGAGGCTTGCCTTTTCTGAATAATTTCAACAGTAGGTAGAAAATCCTTCCTCAGAAGTCTTAGGCAACTTATAGACATTGGGTTATTTATAGTTAAAGCATTGCCACTTATATAATGTTATGTTTACACAATTTCATAAGAACATAAAATAAATTTAGTTAGAAGTAATAGCTTCTCTTACCACAACCTCAACTCCACCCTGATGATTCATGGAATTTACTACTTGGCTAAGCTTCACTATTCTTAATTGTACAGCTTTTGTCTGTACTACAATAGTTCAGTGATTACTAGCCTCAGTACATAGTCCAGTCCTATTTATTTATTTAATATTTAAGAAAATGTATATGGCCACCCAATTCATCTCAGTGATTCTGGGCAGCTTGCAAGAATAAAAGGCCAAAATAAAATACCATAAAAAGCAATAATCCCTACCCCATTGGCAACAACAGTTTAATTGGATGATTATTAACTCAATATTCCTAAGGAGAAGATCCTGTATATCAAAGCAAATTCTTATACATTAAAATATCCCATTTTGTATTATGATAATATGATTGTCTTTTAGTTTATAATTTATCACTACTACCCTTAGATTTGTTCTTCTAGAAACCTAAAATATAAATTACATGAATTAAGAGTAGAAGTGTAATCACATCTGATTATTCCTCCAAAGATGGCTAATTATTTGGGCTGCACTTGGTTGGAAAATTATTAGAGAAAAGAGCTTTGAAACTCATGTAAGAGAATTCCTAAAGCAGCCCAACTTTTTCAGGCTTTTGTGCAATCTGGGAAGAAAAAAGCCAACTTTAAAGAGTTGACTGGCTGACTGACTGAATGGATGTCTAGGGTACCCAATTCAAATGGATGCCTTCATAGTTTAAAAGATCATATAAAAATAACAATTGGCCAAAGGACAACAAATCACCTTACTGCATCACCCCTAACATAAAGAGGTCTGCCTACCCAAACATCTAACCCAAAGGCTGTGGGGGAGGAAAAACTTATGATGATTGGAAGAAGACAGACAAAGTGGGGTCTGCTTGAATTTCCTGGGGTTGCTGCTCAAAGTGACATATTAAATATAACTTTAAAACAGCATTTTTCCAGGTCTGTATAGAAACCTGCAAAAACAGGTGTGCTTTCATAAATAGCAGATAGGTGCTCTGCTCAGATTAAGTCCAAAACATTTCTGAATGATTTTATATGTGTGCACAGTCTTACTGATTATGCAGACTTTAAAATGAGGAATATTTGTAAATAATCATTTTAGCTCCTTACCATATAAAGTGGATAAAATGTTTTATTAAGAATGTTGATGTTTTTTTCATCCTACAATATAATCTGTGTACATGTGCACTCCATTTATGTTTATATCATACGACCTAGCAATGAAGTTTGCAATCTAGGATAATCCCAGGTCTTCCTTTAGGTTTGATTCTAATAGATCTCATTGAAGAGTCCTACGGTTTGATAAACTTCATTTTAATATAAATATATGTTGATTTAATTGAGTAATTTTTATTATCTTACTTCTACATCAAAGAATGGCCTCAGTTCCAGTTAAGTTAACTAGGAATGCAGTTGACTGAGGCTGAATTTCTATATCCACTCATTTTAGGAGTAAGCTTAACTGATATGAGTAGGTATTTGTAGACTACAGAGTCAGAGATGTCTTTTGAAATGTAATAGGAGATGTTTGTAAGAAGCAGATCACAAAGTAGTCAAAAAGAGAACTTAATCCTCAGGATACTTGAGCCTCCTCTAGTTTCAGATATGTTTGAATACCTGATCAATATCTTATAGATGAAATTGAACAAATAGTTGTTCAATTTTTAACATATTTTTTTTAACATTTTAACATTTTTATTAGTAAATTGCTCCTACCCTTTTGAAATATGATGATGATAATCACAGAATAAATGTCCTGTGTGTAATCCACAATAGTACAAATGTTTTTTCTCTTTCTAGCTCTGTATTTTATTTTTAACAGTATGGATTTGGTAAGAATATTTGGCTCTATTCCTCGCTTTTTAAATAAACTCTGCTCTCCATTGTTATAAGTGCATATTCTTTCTTGTTTGAATGTCACACACAAATATTCCACCATTTATTTTAAAAAACCACTTCCACAGTTCATAGGCAAGCTTGGTTTTCACAGTGCTAAGTTTAGAACTGTTTGTTCAGAGATCATTTTTGTCTTCAGTATCTAATTTGGATATCTCATATGTCAACAGAACTCAGCAGTGGCTGTGTCACCCTGTTAGCACTTAGAACTGTCCAAGCAACAATACAGAACTCTGCAACCAATTCATCAGAGAATGATAAGGCCTTAAAGGGATGGGCTGACACCAACTCTTGTTGGTATTTAAAAACATATAGAAATTTTCAATTTAGTCATGTGAATATTATTTACATGTTCAGCTCTTAAATTAATTTGTAAATGAATCCATGCCAATTATCAAGTTGAAAGACATTATTGATAGGAACTGAAATACATGTGTTTGCTTCTGCCTTGCAAATTCCCATGGGAGAGATCATCAGGTTCAACATTTTGCTCACCTTTTGAGATAAAACCCAGTGTTGTAATAGTCTCTTCAAGGGTGTTTCCCTTTGCTGCTCTTTTATCTCACCAGGCAAACCTGCTTCCCAATACCACCAAACTCCTATCAATGCTTACATTATACATTTTAATCTGATTTTTAAAAATAGTATATACTATCTTCCAATAATGCCATAATCTACAGTTACTCTAGATTGGCCTGGGTGCTAAAATTGAAAATACATAAATAACTTCATATCTCAGTTAACGACACCTATAAAACAGAAAATGCATCTGCCCTTGCTCTCTTTAGTTCTGCTCTTACAAAACTATTCCTATGTAGAAACAGTTAATTTTAGAAGTCTCAGGCAGATAAATGAGCAGGATGTCTGATTGATTATATCTGAATATATGGGTACAACCACGGTTGAGCAGCAAAGCTATACATCAAAATCAACCTTTCTGCGAAATATAAGGTGTTTTAAAATTTATATGAAACAAATGTTAACCTAGGAAGGCAGATAAGATAATCTCACTGAAAAGGACAGATAAGGAAGAAATTAAAGCATAATACATGCAGTGCTGTTTAAAAAGAAAAAGAGGTAAAATTGCCAGTTATATGTTATCCTGATGTATTTACTTCTGTAACTTGCATACTGATGCAATATGCTTAGATTTGTGGATCATATATTCTTCTTGATTGGTCAAATGCATGTAAAACTTTTATGACAATGTAAGAATCAAAATGTCCTCTGACTTAAACAGCGATTACACCCACCCAAACACATTTATTTCTCAAGCACATTTATTTTACTATTTTTCAGGCTGCTCTTCTCCCTTTTGCTATTTGTTTGTATTTCTTTATGATCTCAGACAAATGATCACAGATAATTAAGTGTCATAATAAAAGCCGCCATGGTACAGTGGTTAGAATGCTGTATTGCAGACTAATTCTGCCGACTGCCAGTAGTTCGATTCTCACTGGCTCAGTCTTCCCTTCCTTTCAAGGGTAGTAAAATGAGGACCCAGATTATTGGGGGAAATATTCTGACTCTGTAAAGCACTTAAGAGAGGGCTGTAAAGCACTATGAAGTGGTATATAAACAATTGTTATTGCTATAATCTCACATGGGTATGTAACCAGTCATAATGGAAATGTGTTGAAATAATTCAGAGAAATGTAGGTTGTTACAATGAAGGCAGTGCTTTGATTAGTCATATTGACTAAATTTGCCATCAAAGATTACAAGGAACAGATAAGCAGATGGTGTCAGTTTCTGGCCCATGACAGTTTCACCTAAGGCTAATTCACAGACACTTTCATTCTCATTGATGTGCAATATTACTTTTAAATTATTTTTAATTAAATATAAAATAAAATTTAAAACTGTGTAGATAAGGAGATAGCTTATCATTTGCTTCTAGTTTAGTAAAGCAATGTTTAGTGTGGAAGAATAAAAAATATTTATACATCTTGAAAGGGTGGTACAAATCAGAGAGAATAGGTTGGCATGTTGAATTAATAGCTCTAGTGGTGGAAAATGTTGGACTTTCTAGTCTTGCAATGGGAAGACTATTAAACTGCAGAGAGCTGTTGTGCATTCAAAAAGTACATTCATGCTGTAAATATGAAAGGTGACCAAAATTAATTGTATAAAATAATCACAGAAATGAACACTCAGAATTTAGCATTATTTTTAAAAAGTCATCTTGGGGTGTTATTAGGTTCCCAGTAAAGCTTACATTGTCAGGATTTCCCTAGTAATCTACCATCTAAGCATTTTTCTACTTTTTTTCAAATTCAAAATTTTACTTATTTTAAATTCAAAAACAGCCAAAGTCGCATTGTATTGCTACTCAGTTGAATGTAACATTTTATCTTCCTTCCAATGTAAAATAGCACTTTAGAATAAGGACTGTGGATTATTAGGACTATGGTGGTCTCTATCACCTTTTTTTTCTATACTGATTGCCACTTCTTTCTAGACATCTTGCTTTAGTTTTAAGGGACAAGAGAATAATTTGGCTCTAGTGGACAATTGTAGTTCAGTATCTGCTTTTTGAAGAATACATCATCAATAGATAAATAATTATACCAGTTAAATCATTGTTCTGCCATAGTAGCATCTATCTGTTATCAGGTTCTGAGAGATATAAAAGAAATATAGCTGAGTAAACGTCTGTATATATCTGTCAGCATCCTTGGGCAGTGTACTTAACAAAGCTATTATTAATCTTTTAAAAAATTCATTACTAATAATGTTAGTCTTGGTTCTTTCATCAAAAGCAAATAATCAGCTTTTTGCCAACACTTATCCAAGAGAATTATAAGAAGATGCTTTAATATTCATTTAATAGCCCAGATAGTTAAATAAACATTATCTATGGATTTGTTATTGTGTTGTTGGCTGCAGTTCCCAGAATAAAATATCTGGAATCTATTTAATCTAGTAAGACTTATTTTTGTTGAAACACTAGCTGAGGATAGCATTAATTGTAGAGTTCACAGTGTGTTCAATTTACATATAGGAAAATGCATTTAATGTCTCCTCTATGTCAAATTTAATTCCTAATGGCTTCATTGATACATCTACGTAGTGTTCATGGCAAAATAATAACAACAACAATAAAAGCCCAACTGGTTTTTCATAGTCATTTTCTGGCATATTTTTAACTTTTTAATTCAAAGTATATATCGTACACGTACACGTATATTATATATACCTAACACTCCTGGTATTTCTTGATGTTCTTCCATGAGGGATAAATCAGGTCTGGCATTCTTACCTTTTCCTGATCAGTCAACATTGGCTAGTTACTTACCATTTCATAATCTCAAAACACATTTTATGGATTTAGAAAAATGAAATTATTTATCTTGAATGTTTGCATGTTTTATCTTTTTTAATGATTTAAAATTTTCATATAAGACAGGATTGTGACAGGATTCATTACCTTGGAAGTAGTTTGATGGCCCCATGGCAGAAGTGAAATTTGAATTAGAATTTGCTCTGTTGTATCTCATATATTTCTGTTCATTGAACCTCAATGATCCATGAAGACAAAGATGTTTTGAATTTAATAAACAGAGACCTACAAAGTTGCATTACTAATCATAAAAATGTAGTATGCAAATAAGGGTAAACAAAATGTTCCTTTTGGAATGGCAAACAGTTGTTGAGTTCAGTGGAATGGAACATGTGACGGATTTCAGAAAATATGCAATCATCCTTCCCTCTATTTTATTTATTTTTCTTTATTGAATGCATCATCTCACATGTAATCTGATAGAGTGAAAGTTGCCCATGGAAAAGGATTCTCTTCATCTAAAGAATATGAATGATCTTCCCAGGCCCCATTATGTAACCACAGAGTGTTCCAAATTGCACTACTGAAATTCCACCAAACTATTTTGACTGATTTTGCAAGGTTAGGTAAGGCTGAAGCTGGTGAGGTAAAAACCAGCATAAGAACATGAGTAAAATGGACAAATGAAATTTGGCGATGATAAATTGTTTATAAATAGGCTGCTTGTTTGAAAATACTTACTGGAATTCTCTTGTTGTAAGCTTAACCCTTTCAGTAAATATTTACCTAGCTGTGTAATACTGGTAAAGCTTATGATGTAAGCAAGTTGCTGAATGCAAGATTGACTAAATGAAATGCCAAGAAGTATTTCTGTAGCTGGTATGAAATCAGGAACCTTGATGCACCCATGTGGTCCCTTACATCCTTTCTGCAGCCACCACTCCAAACAATTTTAGTCCAAAATGATAAATTTGCAGGCTCTGACACCCAAAAGCTTACTCATTCTTATGATTGTTAAACAGAAGCAAGAGAGAATTGATAACATTTTAAAAATTATCGATGCTCCCATAATCTGTTTTGCTATTTGTTTCCAATAAAAACTTATCAGTTTCCAATTGATGCCACCTAGTCCTATTATAGACAATGTCTTCAACAGAACAAAAGTTTCATGAATGTCCTTATGTAAAACTTCTGCTTCAAAAGCATAAAAACCCAACAATATGCCTTTAATTACTCATTGCACACAATTAGGTTTTAAATGTATTGTGCCTGTTCTTCATGTTTTGTATTAGGAGCCATGACAAACAAATGAACACACCTACTTTACAAAGCAGGAGAACAAGGAGAATAAGAACTTGAAAAGGAAACTATAGTATTAGACTACAAGAAAAAATGTAGGCCGATGAAAATTAAACAAATTTAAAATTATGACCAACAAATACACCACATTTTCCCTTTATTAGAGGACCAGTGGAAATATTTTAGACCTCATGTTTGCCTACGTTTTAGCACTTTTTCAACATACATAGTACATAACCAATTATCAAGAATACATTTGAAACAAGTTGTATTTATATGGGTGAATTAAAATGTAGGCTGATTTTTCTAGCTAGAAACAAAGAAAAAATCTATTAGAATAACATTACACTAGAGCACTCAAGGCTGGATCTGGCCCTTGTGGTGTGTAAATCTGGCCTGTGGGGCCAGCCTGGAAATATCAAAGGACCAGCCTGCAGTGCTTCTGCTGGCCAAAACGGGCAATGAGAGGGGGTTGTGTGCAGTCCCCACATTGCCCATTTACAGCCTCCTCGGCCTCTGCCAGCCAAAAACAGCCGCACAGGGGCCTCATGGGGCTTCCGCCTGGCCTATTTTCAGCCAGGACAGTACTGCAGGAGGCCATGGAAGCTGGAAATGAGGCACAGGGGAGCCGTCTGTAAACCACCACCACCCCCAGCACCCCATTCTAGTCAGCAAAGTGTTGCAGGAGGTCATCCAGGCCAAAAATGGGGCACAGGGGGATCATGTGCAGCCCTCCCGTGCCCCGTTTTGGCCAGCAGGGTGCTACAGGATACATCTTTCACATCTCCTGCTCCCTGCCTTCCCTGCTGGCCCATGGAGAAGTACAAAGCTGATCCGGACCTTGAAGAAGTCCAGTTTGACACCCCTACACTAGAGCATTTTAAAAATTAAGCATTTTTTAAAGCAATCTCCAAACGTTACCAATGTCTTTCATTGTTTTCCTGTCCTATTCTGATACATTTTTTAAAATGTTGTGTTCACCTGGTGATTCTAGCCAATGGGGAAGCTGTATAATGAGCATGTATGCATAAGCTGCATCCATTTAAATGTATATCTAGTTGTCACACTGTAATATCTTCAATCTCACACAATTGTATGGGGGGGGATCTGTGGTAATCCCAGTAATTAGGAATTAACACCTGTGAATCCATTAGTCTGCTGTCAGATAGCTGAAAGAAGCTTAGAAGAAAATATATCACATTCAAAATTATAACCTAAAATGATATATTACTGTCTATGTGATTATATTTAACTATCAGGAAGTATTGTTTTGTAATGAATCCATAACTGAGATAGCTTTTTCTGCAGCAATACTGAACTGACAGGATTTGGGGCTGATCCAAAGAGCTGTCCCACATGAGAGCTCAATACTACTCTCAAGCTTTGCAATTCCCCATTGCCAGATGTTTTCAAAAGCTGCCTGTGCTCAGTTGTGGTATATTTAAAGCTCAGTTGTGGTGTATCTAAAACTATCCCTTTTGAAAAATGTTATTACTCTGTGCAGTTTGTGGGTAGTCTGTTTATCCATTTGCACTATCTCTCTCTTCACCTCACCTCCCAGCTCCTGACCCTAACAGTTTTTTTTCTAATGGGAGAAGCAGTTTGATGGCTTTTTATCTCCCCTTCACAGAATCTGCCTGGATTTCTTTCCCTTTTGTATTTTGCATATGATGAGGGACCTATATCCTTTTAATACAAAGGAAGGATGTTGCTGTTGGGAGGGGGGCTTGAGGTTTGAGTTTTTGTTTGGTTTCCTTTCTGTATGGAATGAAATAAGAGGATTTTTGTTGCTCTAGGTATCAAACTGGCGGCCCGAGGCCGGATGCCAGATGCGTTACACATGGCAAAAAAAGTCACAATATGTCACATGACGTGATCCAAGGAAACTTGGAGAAAGACAGTAATTATGTGAAATCCTTGATTCTTGGTTGCCAAAACTTTTTAGAAAACAAAATATCTTACTAATATTTATATGGTGATCCTCATATTTGGAAGATTGGTGAGAATTTTATTTTTTAATTAAAGAAATTCTGTGAAGGGATTCCTCAGTTTCTATACCCAGAAAGGGAATGGATAATTTCAAAAGGACATGCTTGCATAGCTCTATTACGAATAGAATAGAATAGAATAGAATAGAATAGAAGAGTTGGAAGGGACCTTGGAGGTCTTCTAGTCCAACCCCCTGTTTAAGCAAGAAACTCTACACCGCTTCAAATAAATGGTTATCTAACATCTTCTTAAAAACTTCCAGTGTTGGAACAGTCACAACTTCTTGAGGCAAGTTGTTCCACTGATTAATTAAATTAAATTATAGGCTTTCCACAGTAAAATTATCCCCAAAATTATAGACTAAATCTAGATTGTAAAATGAGATATCAAATGACTGATTCTTAGAGAGTGATGGAAATCCAGAATGATCTTAACATAAAATTAAAACCAGACTTCTACCTGTGTTTTTTTATTTCACTAGAATTCTGTTTCATCTGGTTGTTCTAGAGGTTTATTTCTCTTTATTAAGAAATTAAGACATGTGTTTCTTCCCTAAAATGAATGACTAAGTACTGGACATTGGTTATTTATCTGAAAGAAAATCATTGCTGTAAGGGTGTGGGTGAATGCAATTTCTGCTTGGAATTGTTTGAATTCATGTTTTTTTAGACTTAAATGTCTAAATTGCATGGGGCTAGTGGTGAGGAAGAGAGTGTTTGGTTTCCTTCATTCTATAGGTGTGGGGGGAAAAGAAACCAGTACTTAATCTTAAGGATTCTTTTACTCAAATAAACTGCATCTCTTAGGGTAGATGGGATCTATGGCACTCATGTTGACCTAAGCCAGTTCCCTGATTAGAGAGCTGTTCTTTGTTCAAGATGTCATGGTCAAATAGAATAAGACAAATGAAACTCTAGAAGATTGTGAGGATTTTTAAGGTAAAGTATATGTGTATCAAGCAAATTTTGGATAGCAAGTTTTCATCTCTCCTGCTGACCTTTGCTGCTGAGTTAGTGAAACTCTTGATGATCTAAAACTATTCTTTGTTAGCCCAGCCTTTATTGTAACCATCCCTATCATTGACATTTTGTCAGATATCAAAAGCATTATAGTTTCCTATTGTTGAAATACAGCATAGGATAGTTATGGTATATTATATTAAGAGTATATTTTATGTAATTACAGTATTTATATATTGCCTCCTCAGAGTTCAAGTCAAGTTGATCCTATCAATCAGTGGTCACAATTGACATAGGCCTAGAGAAGAGCAGGAGTGAGATATGGAAAAGTTAAGGATCCTGTTTACTTCCCTTTGCATCAGACCATCAATGCTCATCTTGTGAAAGGCATGATTGCCCGGGTATAAAATGACTCAGGCTCAAGACAGCTTTTACTAAAAAAAATTAAAACCAACAACGCTGTACCAGAGTCACTATATTTCAATCTTAAATAATTTCAGAAGCCAACTTTCTGCAACCTGCTCTTTATCTTTTGGGAATGAAGTCAATTATAATACAACACATTTCAAATGAATAACTTAGGAGTAAGCTACAATAAAGGATAACTACAAGAAAACAAATTCAAAAACTATAAGTCCGTTGAATGAAATAGGTATGGAATCTTTTTTGGAAAACTTATGATGAAAGTATAACCTTTGTGTTATGTGTAATAAAGGGCAGGCTCTTTCTTTAATAATTATGCCTATTTAAAAGTAAATTTATTCTGAAAAGCACAAAAAGGAAAGGGGATATAGATTTGACGTGAACAAGCCTTCGGTTACCTTCATGTTAGCAATATCAAACCAGAGTTTAGATATATCATCCAACAACATCATTACAATCAACCAATCCAGCCCCCTGCTCAAGCAGGAGGCCCTATACCATTTCAGACAAGTGATTGTTCAGTCTCTTCTTAAAAACCTCCAATGATGGAGCACCCACAACTTCTGATGGCAAACTGTACCACTGGTTAATTGTCCTCACTGTTGGGAAGTTTATCTTTTATTCCAAGTTGCTGCATTTCAGAGATATAAATTGTTCATTTTGCATCAAAACCTTCTCAAATTTCCTAGGAATTCATTGCAAAGATCAAGAATATGAGTTATCCAATTTTTGTTAATAAAGGAGCACATTTTTAAGTGTCATAGATTTTTTTAGGGTAAACATTTGTTTTAAATAGCTATAACCACTGCACGACATCAGATGCCACCTCTGACTGACATGTAATCATGCTAATGTTTTTCAGAAGTTAATGATATTTGACTTGTTATGTTAGCATCTGACTGATTACTGCTAAGTAGTTTTTCAGTAAAAATTGCATAGGTTTACAGAATATTTTGGAGATTTCAAATCTTTATATGTATCCAGACAAAGTTCTATCGAGCTGGTAGACTGCTTGGAATATGTGAAAAGATGTTTTAATCAGATCAGATCACCAATAATGATAAACATACTTTAAGCCTTATCAGTCACTTCATCAAAGACACTGGGTCCCACCATGATTTAAAAAAAAAGTTATCTACTTTTCCCAGGAATGGGAATAGGCATTCTATTGTAATGTTTAAAATGTATACTATTATACGTTATATTTAAAATTTCTAAAATGTTCATATGAATATTAGAAGGGTTAAATGTTTATATAGGTTTGGATACTGGCATTAGGTGTTTGTGCAGTGCAATAATCATTGGTCATATTTATAATGTGAGTTTTATTCTTAATTGTATTGTTCTTGAATCCTCCATTCTACTGAAAAATGTCATCCTTTGGACATCAATGGTATCCTACATGAGAAAGTGTATAGATTTGTCTGCTGACTATTAAAAATGATTAAAATGAATAGGTTTCATATTGTTCAAATAGGAAAAGCAAAAAGAATGCAGATCTGGATTGACAACTGGCAAATAAAGTTTCCATTTTGTCATACAGTAAGATGTTAAGCCTTGCAGACTGGATATATAGTTTACAAAATACTGAAATACTCAAATATATTGTCCTTAACTTCATTTGCTTGATAGAGCTTCATTTATTGGACATATCATTGTTACAGTATCTGGAAAATATATACCCCAAAAAAGAATATTAAAGATACTGCTGAACTGGGATTTTTTTTCTTGTTAAAACAAACTGTGGGTTGAAATAGAAGCTTCTGTTTTCTTAGGATGGCATTCGTTGGAAGTCCTATTCAATTGTTTTTGGCATGAGCCGATGCTAGTAGCTTTGTGTTTAACAATGCTTAAAGTAGTAGATTTTGTGGCAAAAATGTTGTTTTAATAGGATTGTCCTACACAAATGTAATCCAGTATATTTTTCATTTTGTGGGAAGATGAGAACACTTGAATTTTGGCATATGTGTGGAACAAAAAAAAAAAGATTAATAAAGGCTGTACTCCAGAACATAGATTACAGTATAATGAAATATATTGTTAAGGGATTGGGATTGGCTAGGAATCCTTTCGGGATCCCTTCCAACTCTGTAATTCCTGATGATAAAATGTACATTTGGAAAGGGTTCAATAGAACTAGTAGGACTGTTGGAATCCTTTCAAAGGCCAATGCAGAATGGCCAGATATCTTTTGTTATGGAGATTGTTCTCAATAATTGAACTCTTCTGGACAGACCAAGACATTTGGGAATTATAGCTTAGTTTACCTCCCTCCTCCCAGTTATGGAATGTGTTAATGCAGAGATCAGACCAAAGAAAGAACAAAACATGCAGTCTTTATTTTCTGAAGGTAGTGTTAAGTAGAGAATGAGAATTGGGTATTTAGAAACATTTTGGAAGATTTGGTGGTGTTTGTTGGGGTATTAAAGTATGAACCATCATCTGTTCTCAAACTGCATGTTTAAAAATGTTCAAATGGTACAAAACCCTACTTGTTTTCAGCAGCCTAAATCTAAAGAAAATAAATATTGTTATCAGAAGCAGAAGACAAGAAAGTAGATCAGATAATTAGTTTGATTTTCTGCTGGTTGGGTGTTTTTCCCCCAGTGATTAAAATAGGACAAGGGAAAAATTGTCTACATGTTCATTATATGGACTCTTAAAATAGTGCATTCAGGAGTTGTCCCTTTAAACTTTGGAAGCTCATGTTTGGAAAGATTTAAATTCTTGAACTATTTCAAAGATAATTTCACAGATAATAATACTAATGATATGAATTGTTAAAATCAACATTGTTGCTTCAGTACAGCACTCACTGAAAGCAGTTTATTTGGCTGCATAATAAACTGAAACCAATATCATTTTCATATCTGATTGTAATAAAGAGTTTGATAATGGAGCAAACTCTAATGCTCTCTGATCAATAACCTGAGCATCAACATCAGTACCCATATATTTCCAGTGTAGGATTCCAAGCTGTGGCAAAGAAGGAAAAACAATATGCCAGTGCATAAACATCAGTTATTTATGAAGTGGACCATATTTGAGATAATAAGACTTTAAACACAATATGATTCATTGTCTTAATCAGCTTTGGCAACTTTATTCAAAAATATTCTACTCTATCTAAGTTTAAAGAAAACTCATTCTGAGAGAATGAACGCCACTAGCAATTATTGTCCTGTTCTAATGGAGCAGAGTACTAGGTTGAATGACATGACTAATTGGACCTGCACACTGGCTTGTGAGGTGAGGCTTTCACCTCAGCAAGTGGTTGAAAAAGCTATGAAGATTGATAAGGAGAGCCTATTTCACTGGACTCAAAAAGTCAAAACTGAATGAAACATGGGAAAATAGAGAGAGAAAGAAAAACAAGAAAATCAATTATAGAAAACAAGAAGACATGGGATAGATAGAAAAATGAAATATAAGGAATTAGAAGAGGGGAAAGGATCATGGAAAAATGCATCAGCTAATAAGCTTCCCTTCTACTGCAAAAGATTTGCAGTTCGGTTTTCAATAGTAATCTTTGTAATTAGCGAGCCCAGAAGAAAGTAGAAACTAGCTTGAGCATCCAAATTCAGAATCTATTCAGTGCATTGATGGCAATCCAGACCTACATGTTAGCCTTAGACTATAATAATAATGTGACTCCCAAAGTGACCAGAAAAAAGAACAAGACAAAAAGGATCCTCTTCCTCTCTACTTAAGATAACTTTAAACTTTATTGTCTTTTTACTTAATTCTTGTCTAAGACCATCCAAGTCATCCAATCTGTATTCATTTTAGGAAAATCTTTGACATTAATGAGTACTAAAAGGATGGATGTATTTGGTTTGGTTCCTTGTTTGAAATGTAGGGTGTGTGTGTGTGTGGTTTTATGTCCTAAAGTTATATCTTTAACTTCATAATTTTAAATTATTTAAATTCTATAATATGTGTGAAACTGAATGATGCAAACTACTTCTTGAAAACAGGTTGTAGAGACTGACCAATGTAACATTATCATCTATAGGGGGTTGTGTTGATCCTTCTCCTTTTGCTGGTCGAGATGTGAGACCATTTCTCAGCACCTGACAGATACTCCACGCTTGGCAAATCTCTGTTCCTTCCCACAGTTTTTTGACAGAGGAGGTACCTATTTTCCTCCCCTTAGAAAGGGCTTGCCGCCTCCCTTCTAGTCTTAGAGATGAAGAGAGAACCTGAGGATATCCTCGACTGCTTCAGAGGTATCAATTGAGATCAGTGGTAAGAAGGAAGCTGAGCAAATTTCTCTATTGCTCACCAAAGCTAGGCAATTTTTCATTAATACCTGACGTAATCTAGGGATTATAGCTGAGAAACAGCACAAAGTTTAAAATAGCCAGCTATGACTACTTTCTCTCTTGAGAGAGTAAAGAATATAGTTCAATTATATATTTCAAAACTGCTGCATTTTAAGTTTGCTTGTCTCCAACACCAACATCTTACTTTTGGAGAATCTTGATTAAAGTGATGATATGAGACCAGGAAGATTCTGGCTAAAGTTCTCACTTGATATGGGATTTAGCAGGTGACTTAAATTTAGTTATTATATCCGTCCCATACACCATCTTGAACTCTTTTGAGAAATAGGGGATATTTATTTATGCTTTTTAAGAAGCTTACTGGAAATTTATAACTAATCTTAAAAACTTATTCTTGACATGTTCCTTTGTGTTTTTTTAAATAAGCTCCAGTGGATTCAGTGAAACTTTTGAAAAAGCAAATATAAAGCCAGGTTATAATTTGTTGACAAATTCTGAATCTATAAAAATTCAAATTCTTTTCTTTAAAAAAAATTGCTGTTACGGAACTGTAGAGCCATTCGTTTTACTGTAGACTAAGAAGTGCGTTATTTCCCGAAATCCAAGTCAATTATTTGAGACTATGCTACTAGCAAAAGAATATGTTATCTTTTTTTACATTGCCTTTAGCAGTATGGAAAGTTTTGTTTTGTTTTGTTTCTCATCTTTGTATTTAATCTTCGCTTAGCACACCATTTGAGTTGTAAAGTGCTAATGGTTCTTTTTAAAACACAATGTGATTTCCTCTAGATTTATCTATATGAAATAACTCTTTTTTGTCTGCTCAAAATACTTAATCATAACATATCAATTATACTGATAGGTTTGTATTCTAAGGACTCCATTTATATTATTTAATTACAATTAGTACAAAAGAGCCATTTGATTAACATAGAGATATGCACATCATTAAATGAGTTTAACAATTTGATTGATAGCTGCAGACTGCTGTTTAATCTGGATGAAAAAGTGGATTCTTCTGAGGAGTAAGAGGATTTTAGACGTAGAAGGACATGGTCTAAGGTTCATAGTTTTCTATGTGCAATAAAGTTAAGGTTAATGTAGACTTTAATAGTCATTATGTATATTAGAAGTACCATATTGACAATATGGAACAGATGTAAACCTGGCCTGTGATAAAAAATATATTTATGGATTTTAGCAATAGAAGATTTTAGAGTAACAAACAATACATAAAGAAAAATGGTTATCTTATCAAGAGTTGTTAGAACAGGAACATGGAAAGTATAAGATGAAATCAAAAGAGGAATTGGCTGCAGAGGGATTTCATTTTCAGTGGTTTTCATATGCACAGTTAAGAAAAATATTTTTAAGCACATTTGAAATTGAGCAGCAAGAGACAAAATTTGAAGCTGAACTGTGTACAAATGATGAACATGTAATTATACATTTTTATTAAATTTTGAAATGGAAGAATAAGTGAAACAGTATATGATGAAATGGGCTGAGAACTTTAGACAAAATATACTGATGAAATAGTGCGAAAATGTGTGATTAGATTAAAATTTACATTATGAGCTAAAAGAAAAGTTTCATAAAATAATGTACCATTGGTATAAGAATCCAGAAAAGCTGTATAGAATGTTTGCAGATTTTTCAAATTTATGTTGGAAATGTGGAGAGCATTTTATCATGCCTGCTGGACTTGTAAAAACAAAAACCCAGACATTTTGGGTTGAAATACATAGAATAATATGTATTTAAAAATAACATTCAATTGAAACCTTAACTTTTCTTGCTGGGATTAATCGACAGCCAATTAGTAAAGAACCAATAAAGATTATCTTTATATATGTTTAGTGCTGCAAGTCTTAGCAGAGAAATGGTTGGTGAAGATGAAAGAATTAGCAATTACAAATTTAACCTGTTTGATTAGAGAAAAATCAACAATTACCTTGATTAGTGACTGGAAACCCATTATGGACTTTTTGTTGAAAAAGGAGAAAAATTAGTTTGTGATTTACAGGTTTGAATATTAGAAAGGATATTTTATAGAAAGAAGGAAATTATGGTGAAGGAAGGAAATTAGAACAAGACGACACAATTAAAATGCATTTGTAATCCCTGACAAGAAGACTAGAAACTGCTTCTTTATAAACGTTCTTGTCCTTTTTCTTTTTATATTTTCTTTTCACTTTTTACCATTCTTCATTATTTTCTGTTATGATTTTTATTTTGTGAAAATTTCTCTAATTGAAACTGGTGTTTTTTTTAGAAATTGATAGCAAATCTAAGAATGTTAAAAGAGCTTGGCAGGCTGATCCGTGAGTTATATCTGTGCCCCTGAAGTTTTAGCATGGACAAATGCATTACTACCAAACTAATAATTATTTTTAATAGCCTTAGTATTTTAATACTGAAACCGATTTGGTTTATACTATGTAAAATAGTGGGGGGAAATTGGGGAGAGATTGAGTGAAATAAAAGATCTTGGATCTTTCTTGGGGATTAAGAACTTTTTTGAAGTTGATGCAAATTGCCCTATCGTGGCAGACAACAAAATATCTTAGAACAACCAAGGTCACTTATATGCAGAGATAACTTGCTAATTATTATTTTAATGGTTGCTGAACCAGTTGATATTTGTACCTGCCACACTATATTTTCTACATATTAACATAGCAGAAGCACTACTGTTTCAGCTGTTGTAAAAATCTTCTTTGACTAAGCTTGCACTTTTGCTTGAGCATAGATGGACGTTGTGAATATTTATAAAATTAATTTCTGAGAAGCTAAAGTATTTTCCAGATTCTGAACAAATTATCCAATCTTCTTTTTTAAAGCTCGTACGTTGTATTTTACAGAACCTAGCCCTGCTTGAAAATATAAAGGTAAATGACAATATTTGGCATTATCGCCTGCTTTTCAATTATTTCTTTTTAAATTTCTTGCTAATCTAATCCTAAAGAAAAGTTCTGATTAAGATTCTTATGTCTAAAAATCTTCTTTAAATGTTGCTTCTTCCACCCTGTTAGAAATACAAACAGCATTTATTGACATACTTAATCTCTTTTTCCTTTTTTTAGTATAGAGTGATGAATCTCAAATGACTTACAGTAAACAAAACTGATGTAGATCTACTTCAGGGTGTGCCTATATTGTCTTTAAATTTTGTTGCACAAACTTTTTTTATTAGCATATCTGTTGACATCAAGAAACTCATTCGACATGTTCTGAATTGCTGCCATGGCCCCAGTGCTTCAAGTGAATCTGAGAAATTAAAGCTTCTGGTGCCTCTCTGAGCTGTAACCTATTTGAATGGTTTAGAACTAATTTCCTCTTGCAGCACAACAAGCATCTAGCTCTGTTTGTCTCCAGTCTTCGTAGCACAGTCGGAATGGTGAGGATGGATAGGCATACAGTATGTGGGCTGCATAAATCAAAATAAATATTAGGTGGCAGTTACAAAATAAAACTCAAACCTGCTGCTGCCATCTTCTGGCTGTCTGTATTTTTGCATTCTGAAGTATTATACCGCAAAATTTAGTTACCTTGCCTCTTGGAATTTTCCTTTCTTGTGATTTTAGCAAATGTTTTGTCTAGAATCTGCAACCATAGCAACCACTCTGACTGATTGATGAGTATCCTAAGATTAAGAGTATTGATTATCTATTAAATCTACTACTAAAAGTATACATTATCTGTAGTTATTTCTCAAAGTATAAATTATTCTGAGGAATTCTAACAAAAAATAACTTTGAATTTGACACAGATTATTGGCTTTAGCAAAGTATACCTGCAGGGAAGAAAAGGATGTATGATTTGTCAGAGAGCCCCAACAATAATGACTGGCCTTTGTCTTGAAAGATTTCAGAATGGATGCCAGAACTAAAGATAAACAACGAAGTCTGAATCATTCTCCCCTAAGAGGTTTAGGCTTTTGTCTACTCGGTGCAAGAGAAAGAGAATCTGTTTTCAGAACGTTTACTCCATTCAAACTATGGCCACAATCCAACACCAGATTAAATGTTCTTAAACCCCTTAAAGTCAATGAATCTAAGCAGATTTAACTGGGTGTTGGATTTGTCCCATGTTTTATTGTGCTGATAGTTCTTTGGGGAAACTGTCAATTCTATAACTAATATCAGGTCAGGACTTGCCTAATAGCTTTTATTCCAGTAGCAAAAGTAGCATTTTACCACTTTAAGTATCGAGAAGCTTTTAAGAAATTGAAGTAAGCGCAGTTTAGAATAAATTATTCTTCCGCAGTCTATTCAGGTAACTGTGTCTAATTTAGCAATATCTTTCCGCCTCTTTTTGTGAATATGTGGCTCGTGGCAATCTAGATGCAAGTATAGAGTATATTTGAGCTACTTTTCCTTTTTACATGGTTTTTACTGTAAACTTCCAATTTAGTCCATAGAGATTATTGTCAGTATCCCTATTAATAAACTTAGAACACTGCTTGATATCAGTTATATTCTAGTACTTCAAGAATTAATAGTAACCCTGTTTTTTCGTTTGTTTGTTTATATGCTACCCATCTCACTGATAAAGTGACTCTGGGTGGTGTATTGTTTCACAGCTAGCATCCACACTTTATTAAGTGGGCTTGCTGTTTGAATGGCCCTTTCTGCAGTGGGAAAGAAAAGGCAGCATCTGATATTCATATGGCTGGGCCTCTCGTAAGACGGTGAAATGTCTTAGCTGTACATTTTTCCCTGGCATTGCTGTCTCAGCATATCTCTCCACTCGTCTTGGAGTGGATGTTTTGCTATGTTGTCTTTTCTCACAGTAACATTCTTGGTTTGATCTCTCCTAGGTGCATAGCGTAATGTCCATGCTGTGCTACACTCTGATTATAGCATTTCTGATTGGCATATGGGCAGCACCAAAATCTGAAGATAATGCCCCTCTGGGCTCCCCTGCAACGTCTGACCTTTCTTACACCAGCTGTGCTAAAACTCACGAGAGTCTGAAAACATCTCGGAACACAGATCAGCGCCATCCTGCTCCTAAGAAGGCAGAGGATCAAGAAATTGGATCGGCAGCAAACATCATTGTGGATCCCAACCTTTTCCAGAAGAGGCGGTTCCAGTCACCTCGTGTTCTCTTCAGCACTCAGCCCCCACCATTGTCAAGAGATGAGCAAAGTGTGGAGTTCCTGGACAATGCAGACGCTCTTAATAGGAATATCCGGGCCAAACGTGAAAGTCATCCTGTGCATAACCGAGGGGAATATTCTGTGTGTGACAGCATCAGTGTCTGGGTTGTCAACAAAACCACAGCAACGGACATCAAAGGCAAACCGGTGACTGTGGTAGTGGATGTAAATCTTTATAACAATGTCTACAAACAGTACTTTTTTGAGACCAAGTGCAGAAATCCAAAACCAGTACCAAGTGGGTGCAGGGGCATTGATTCCAGGCATTGGAATTCTTATTGCACCACAACACACACATTTGTCAAGGCATTAACCATGGAAGGCAATCGGGTATCCTGGCGCTTCATTCGGATTGACACTGCCTGCGTGTGTGTCATCAGTAGAAAAAGTGAGAACTTCTGATTGACCACTGATTGCCCCAATACTCACTTTCTCCCCACCCCCTACCTCAGCCTGTAAATTATTTTAAATTATGAGGGCTCTATGATATATTTATAGTTTATACAATGAAATAAATGAATCATCATAATTTATTAAATCCCTTTGAAAACTGAATACATGATGTGAGCATTAATGGCATTTTTCCTGTTAAACAAATATTTTAGCTTTTCTTTAATATGCTTGTCATAGAAAAGTTTCTGAAAAGAATGTATGACAGTTTTCGGTGTCCTGCACCTGATCTTTTTATTTAAAGTGCAGTTGCTCTGTTACTCTGCACTAGATCAAACTTACATACGTACAAGTCCATGAGGAAAATTCTCCCTCTCCTAGGTCAGAATAATTCTTTCATTTTACACATTTGAGGAGATGCATAACTGTCATTGTTTTCAGATATGCTGACTTCCTTCTGTTTATACATTCTAAATATTAGATTTGCAGCTGACATCTTGTTAAACTTGTTTCCAGAGCAGTCCCACACACATCTATTCATTTATTATTCATTTATTTTTTATCCCATTTGTATTATTTTTACAAATAGGTAAAGCAGTGAACATACTGAACATACCTTTTCCCCACAGAAACAGCTCTGTGGATTGGGCTGAGAGAGAATGAGTGGCCCAAGGTCATCTACCTGGGTTTCATGGCTAAGGCGGGACTTGAACTCATGGTTTCTGCTTTGTAGCTTGATGCCTTTATTTCTAATTGTATACAAGTTAATTTTTCCTTTTACAGGAAACATTTAAACAAACATTTTGCTTCCTATGTTATAACATGTATTTTAGTCTAAGTTTTTAGCTAACTTTTTAGTTAGCTGCTGGCAAAACTAAAACCAGCCTGAGGCCAGCTAGATTTACATCTAACTCCATCCCATTTAAATCAAGAGAGCAAATGTGTCCTGATTGTTCTTTCCTCAAGATATAAAATCCAATTTCACACATTCATGTTTCAAAATAGGTTTCACTATTTTCAATACAATTTGCTCTCAAGTAAGTATATGTAAGATTATCGTCTCATATGGCAACCCAGGAAGTATTTACTTCAGATTTATTCATGCTCTATTTTATTTAGCAGACTTTCTTCATGGTAAGTAATTGCAAGATTGCAGTTTTAGTTGCAATTGATTTGGTTAGGTTTGAGATCAGTGCAAAACTCCATGGATTAGTCTAAACATTGATGATTTTATACCCAAATGTTACCTATGTGATAGAATTTTAATCTAATCAAAGCTGAATATACACAAAATAAATAATAGAAAGTTCCTGAGAAAACAGTCCTTCTGATAGAATAAAAAAGTACATTTTGGTTGATTTTTAGGAATAAAAACCATCCTAGTCTTTTGAAGTTAGTGGAAGTTATCGATGGAAGTTATCAATGAAAATGTTGCAAATTATATTCCTTCCCTCTCCTGCCCAGAATTGCCAGCGTTTTCACTCAGAGGATGAGTGAACCTGAGTACATAATTGATTGCCACCAGCAATTGGAAGATTGGATGCAGAATGAAACACAATTTGTGTGCACATGCAGGGTATTTAGAATTGGTTCACTGAAATGTGGTGTTGATTTATTGTGTTTAAAAATGTGGACTTTCAAGCATTTTAAAAATATAAATATAGTTTAAACTTCCCAAACTTTATGCCATCCATACATGTTGCATTTCAACTGCTATCATTCCCAACTAATATTATGTGTGTATATGCTAGGTGGAAATGATGGGAAGTGAAATCAACCACATCTGGAGAGAGACACATTGGGAAACATTTTTTTTAATTCACTATCACAAAACTAGACATACATCACAAATAACACATATACTCGCGAATCAGTTTATTGGGAAACATTATTATAATACTGTTGATAAATGCAGATGCCTTCCTTTGGCTAACTGATATTGAGGTTGGAAGTGTTTACACAACTTTTTAAAAATATATTTTGACAAGTTTTTTAAAGGAATATAACCCATAAGCAAACTTTCTTTTCTCAGTTTCTCTCCCACACTGGAGAAAGCTTTTTAATCTAGTGAGCTATTGGGACAAGATCAACAATGTGTGTTTCAGCCCATTCAGGCTGCATTAAAGAAATCTTAATTTCATTGTTTTCTTTGAAAAACTTGCATCTATTTTTAAGAAGCCAGTTCAAGATAAATACCATGCAATGACTTGGATGAGGGGATAGATGGGGAACTCATCAAATTTGCAGATGACACCAAACTGGCAGGAATAGCCAACACTCCAGAAGATAGGCTTAAGATACAGAAGGATCTTGACAGACTTGAACATTGGGGTCTATCTAACAAAATTAAATTCAATGGTGAAAAAAAATAAGGTTCTATATTTAGAAAAAAAAATGCACAGGTACAGTATATATGGTAACTCGCTCAATAGTAGTAACAGTGAAAGGAATCTTGGAGTCCTGGTGGACAACCATTTTAAATATGAGCCAGCAATGTGCAGCAGCTGCCAAAAAACCCAACACAGTTCTAGGCTGCATAAACAGAGGGATAGAATCAAGATCACATGAAGTGTTAATACAACTTTATAATGTCTTGGTAAGGCCACACTTGGAATACTGCATTCAATTTTGGTTGCCACGATGTTGGACTAGAAAACCTCCAAGGTCCTTTCCAACCCTTGTTATTCTATTCTGTTCTATTCAATTTTTTAGCTACAGAGTCTCAGAATAGTGAAATCTTCAAATGAAAACAATTCAATAAGATTAGGAAAAATTTTAAATGTTATAATTAAGGCCCAAGCTCAAACAATACCAAAGAGAAAAACAAATGGGAGTCACTTGTTGAAACTGGCATAGTTGCATAAAAAGGGTCTCTGATTAACTGAGAAACAAAAAGGACAAATGAAATGAAAATATGAAAAGCAGAATATCAGCCTGAATTTATAAGGAAGACTAAGATTTAGAATGAACTGAGGCTTGTTATGAACATCAAAGGTAACTAAAAAAACATTATTTAGATGTTGAAGAACATGAAGAAAATCGAGAAATGGGTTTGTCTGCTGGCTGGTATTGGCAAGGTGGTGATTTGCAACATAAGGAAGGCTGAACTGTTTAACTCCTGGTTTGCAACTGTCTTTTCACAATAGGAAAAAAGGTCAATTGGTCAAAAGCCGCAGAAGAGAAATGCAAATCAAAATATGTAAGGAAAGAATATTTATTTTGGGTGAATTCAAGTCTCTGGAACCAGTAGATATCTCAGAACCACTGACTACAATCTTTGAACCCCTGAAATACAGGGGAAGTTCCAGAAACATTGGCTAATCTTGTTAAAAGATGGGATCGGGGAAACTATAGATTTAACAGATAGACATAGATGAGGAGATAGACAGAATGCTTATCAAATTTCAAATAATATAAAGGTAGGAGAATAGCTGACACTTCAGAAGACAGACTCAGAAGTCCAATGAATCTTGATATATTTGAATATTGGGTCCTATCCACACTATATATTCAGTGATGAGATATGTAAGAATCTGAACTTTGATAGGAAAAAACAATTTTACAACACACAGTAGATAGTACCTGAGTCGGCAATAGTACTTATGAGAAGGTTTCTGGGTAGCTGGGTACACCATAAATTAAGCATGTACCAGCGGTAAATTGCATCTGCCAAAGGAATCTTGAGCTACATCAACAGAGGTAAAGATCACGGGAAATAATAGTTCCACTCTATGCTAAGCTTGTCATACCACACTTGGTATTCTGTATCCTGTTATGGTCAATATAATAGAAGAAGGATAGGTAATCAGTAACTTGAAATAATTCAGAGAAAAGTGAGGTGCTCAAAGGCTAAATCCAATGAAGAACAGTTAAAGGAACAGGAAATGTTTCATATAAAGAAAAGGTGCCTAAAGGGAGATAATGATAGAAGCCTTCCAATATTTGAAAAGGTGTCACATGGTGTTTATTTATTATATAGTATTTGTTTATTTTCCAGAGCACCTAAGGGTAGGACAAGAACCAATAGGGAAGATTTACTGAAGGAGGGTTCCTTTATTTTCCATTCCTACTATTTGATAAGTCTTATGGTGGGGGAAGTTAAGTTAAGTTGCCTAAATAGCCCCTACCAATTCAACAATTCTGTACTGCTGAGAATACTGTATTTTTGTCACAAATGCTTGAAATTTATGCTAATCCAGGCTATGCTTTAGATGTGATAAAAATGGCTTAAAAGGTCAATCATAGTGTATCTATGTAGTGTTGATATTAAGTCCAGGCTGATTCCTACTGCAACAGCTTTTCAAATATATGTTTAACATATGGAGTGTAATCTTAAAGAAGCTTTTTTTAACAGCTTCTCCAATGAAATTGTAAGTCAATCTTCTCAACTTTTGTTTCTTTGTTTGGTTTGGTTTGGGTTTTTTACTTGAAAATTGGGAAGTTGACTCAAAGCAATTGTTTTCCATCTCTTTCTTATGGCAGGTGATACCAGATGGGAGTAAGTTGAAACAATCACTCTCAACTGCAAAATAAATAAAATACATACACAACATTTTATATTGTGGAAAGATTGGTAGCTCTTTCATTTTCTGAGGCCACATTTTCCAGAGGGAAAAATTTCACATGAAGTATCACTTTAGAAAAGGATTCTAGAAGATCTATACTGGGAATGAATCATAGCTATGGAAGGAATGTATAGGTTTATTTGGAGAAAAGTAAAGGAAAATAAGTTTGCAGATATAGTTAAAACACTTCCCAGAAATGGATTAAGAAGAATTCAGGAGCATCAAGCAAATGTTCTAAGGCAGTGTTGTCAAACTCCCGGCCCACGGGCTGGTTGCATCACACGCTGGCCACGCCCACTCCTGGTTTAGCAAAGGGGGGGAGCCTTATACATCATGTCACACTGCCGTGACGACGTGAGTTTGACACCTCTGTTCTAAGGTGAGGTGCTATGTGGACCAGTCCTCTAAATTGGGAGAGAGATATGGTGCTCTGGCATGGTGAAAGCTTGTGAGGTTTTATCAAACTTCAGCTAAAAGATTGCCACCCAACACCACGAAACTGTTGCTCCACTGCTGTCTTTGTAATGAGTTAATCAGAAACATGCGTTAGACCTGGCACCTCTTCAAAGAGCTTGAGAACTCTGATATAGATTCAGTCTCCAAATTGCTGGAATAAGTTGAAGGACTGGCAGATGGCATACTTCCAGCCAGTGTAGGCTTCTTCCTGCTACACCTCCACTTCAGATTGTTGCCAGGGGAGACACTAACAGCTGCACTCAAGTTCATTTACAGAAGATACACAGGACCAACAACCCTTTATTTGTCCCATTGAATTCGAATTATTTTCAAGTTGGTTTAAAAAACAAATTTGTATTTTGCATCTCTGCCCACCTATGGCAATGAGATAAAAAATAGTCTCTGCTCTACATCTGTCTCAAGTCATAAAGTTCAGAAGAAAACTAAAATATAAAACAGTTGCATATTCTTTGTATCCTAGGATTCAGTAACCCAATTCAAAATCCCAAATTTAACATGTTGTTTCATTATGAACTTCATTGTCATATCACTTTACAAATGATAAAATAGAGACAGAATAAAAAGAAATATGCCAAATATTTTACCTGTTAAAAATGTTTAAGGTGCAGAAAATTCTCTATTGAAGCAAACCATGATTTGTAAATAAAATTTCTAGTAATCAGGTAATCTAGTAATCTGAA
Source organism: Pseudoxenodon macrops (assembly GCA_032467955.1). NCBI lineage: Eukaryota > Metazoa > Chordata > Lepidosauria > Squamata > Pseudoxenodontidae > Pseudoxenodon > Pseudoxenodon macrops. The sequence continues at coordinate 181,975 of JANHFT010000880.1, read as the reverse complement.
CATAGTATTTGGCATATACATTCTGGAATCATAGATGTTTGCTAAAGGTAAAATGTGAGTGATTATATAATTTCAAATAAATCTCCAAATGCCTTGTACAAACAATCCCATATTCTTTATTTGAAATTAAGCATGCTTTACATAAATGTGCTTTACATGCTTTAGCTTGCTTGCGCCAATTGGAATATTGCAGTGCAAAAGTTGAATGTTTGCCGCAGGCCTTTTCAGATTAGAGCTGGTGTATCAATCAATACAAAATGTAGTGAAATTCTGTTACTCCTACAACTAAGGGTACAACTGGTACAATTAGGAATAATGTTTGAGAATGAAATAAACCTGATTCATATAGCTCAGTAAGAAGAGCCACATCTGTGCTGTTTTTTTATTGTTTAAACAGTGGCTGAGAAATTTATTGATATTTATCAATAAATAAAAATCAAGAAATTGATTAAAACTCAAAACAACTAACAAAATGCGCTGCCATAAGTAGTGCTAATAGTTACCATCTTATACCTAAAATATTACACAAGCCTCTCTTGAGCTGGCTCCTGGCAGATTTATTGGGACTGCAGATCTCAGAATTCTTAACCAAATCTGGATGCATTTCTAATTCAGACGGAGAAAACTGATAAAAGCCACATTAGACAAAATGCTTAGATATGACTACTAAACCTGATGGCTCTCTATAAATTCAGAATAAAGATGCTTGAGCACGGGTTGCTGGGGAACAGGAGCAATAGATGCCATTGGTCCTCTGTTTTGCTTGTGAACTACCACAGAGGCAATTTATACTAAATATTTTCTCTTTTTCTGAAGAGCTAAGCACTCAATCAAGAGCTTAACCTTGGCCTGCTTAAAAAAATCAAATAAGAATAATCATAGTTCTTGTTGCATCCTCAAAAATATCTATGAAACGGTATTCATTACCCTCAGTGCATCAGAGTTTCAGTCAAATATTGCTGGCTGATGATGCACATTTTGTCAAGGCTGCCTGTAAATCTCTTACACTGTATCACACAGTTGTAGCTCCACATCCATTAAAGCAGGGATGCCAAACTCAAGGACTGCGAGCCAAATCTGGCCCGTGGGGAGCTTAGATCTGGTCCATGGGCTGCTTAGATCTGGCCCGTGGGGTCCTCAGATCTGGCCTGCGGGGTCCTTAGATCTGGCCTGCGGGGCTGCCCTGGAAACAGTGAAGAACCAGTCGCGGTGCCTTTGCCAGTGAAAACAGAGCTCCGTTTTCACTGGCAGAGGGTTGCAGGAGGCTGTCGCAGCCAAAAATGGAGCTCAGGAGTCAATTTCTGCTGGCAGAGTGGGCCACCACAAACACCCAACATGAGTGATGTCAAGCTGGCCATACCCACCCCTGCATTAAAGCAATACAGAGGAGATGGTGGGTTTTTAAACTAACAGGGCTACCATAATTCCCAGATTCAGACAGCCTCCCACAAAGCTGCAGCCTGAACTGTCCCAGGAAAAATCCTTCCTGGCTTTTGTCCCTCAACCTGGGTCCCACAGCTCCATTTTCCACAGCACAAAACGGTTACTGGATTTAAAAGACTGACTTTATCTTGTTGTGGACTCTGCTTCTCTTAGGGTTTCTCTGTTCAAAATCTTCGGGTCAGATCATTTGGTCAGTTATCAACAAAAACTAAGGGGAAAAAACTTAGGTTTAAGACCACAGCTACAATCTTTCACTTTCCCATTGCAAGCAGACATCCATCCTGTCCACTTTAATTTCATACCCCTAAAATCACATTAATCCTTGCAGAAGGCATGTGAAAATATTTTTAAAAAAATTCCTAGCCTATGATTGGGCTAGAAAAAGCTGGTATCAAAGAAGAGTATTTTTTACCTTTATCTAGGACAATTAGATGCATAAAATCCTTTTTAGTGGACCTGCTCATTGACTGTTGCTTAGATTAGATTCTGTGATCTTAATTAAACATGACAACATTTCATTAAAGGGGTGGGCAAGTTTTGGCAGGAAAAATAGTGATGTCTAAAGTAGGGATTTAAAGGAAAGTAGGTATTAGCAAACACTAGATGTATCATACACAGGAGAACACTCTAGCAAGTATGGCATATGCAAAACTATTCTTTCTATAGCTGATTATTTGCATGATACATCTAAAAATTGGGCATCTACAACAGGAAACAAATAATGTTAGTTGGAAAATACCAGATTGGTATCAACAGTTTAGCTTACAGAATCAATATATTCAGCTATATGTAGGTAGAACAAATACTGTAGCTATATCTTTTGCATCTCATTTATTCTGCTGTTCCCAATTTAAAATAAAATGGTCCTTATTTAAATACAGAATCAGCTATTATCTTGATAAATGTATTTCCGGGCCAATATTTGCCAAGTTCCAAGAATTTATTAGAATTTGGTAGTACAGGTTAGGGACAGAATTTCATGGAGAAAATCTATAAGGGCACTAAGGAGAGCCAAACTGGTGTAGTGGCTAAGGCATCAGGATAGAAACTGAGAGGCCATGAATTCTAATCCTGCCTTAGCTATGAAAAATGGGCACTAGGAGTCAACACTGACTTGATGGGGCATAATCAACGATTAACCAGGTAAGCAGAATCAATCCTTCCATAGCCATTAATTTTCCCTTGCAAATATGTCTCCCTGGATAATTGATCTCAATAGATTTAGATTTAATTATAATGATTATTAGATGACATTTGCTGGTCACAACTGGCAAATAAGGTTATTATCTTCTATTAATGACTCCGAACATTATATAAATACTCTTAGTACGGTACAGAAATGAAGAAAGTCTTCCAGATATCAATGATGAGACAGAACAGAACAGAACAAAATAGAATAACACAGTTAGAAGTTGGTCATCTAGTCCAACCCCCACCCAAGCAGGAGACCCTATACCATTTCTGCCAGTCCAGTCTCTTCTTGAAAGCTTCCAGTGGTGAAGCTCCCACAACTTCTGAAAGCAAGCTGTTCCATTGGTTGATTGTTCTCAAGTGAGAAAATTTCTCCTTATTTCTAGATTGAATCTCTCCTTGATCAATTTCCATCCATTATTCCTGCTTTGGAAAATAGGTTGACCACCCTCCTCTCTGTGATAGCCCTTCGAATATTGGAATATTGCTATTGTGTCTCTCCTGATTCTTTTCTTCACTAGACTAGCCATGCCGAGTTCCTATAACTGTTCATTGCTCTACAGCCTTGCATTAATATTATATGAGAAACAGAGAATACATATTATTTCTTCTTAACATATAATCTTAGCAAGTTTCCAGATTTAGTGAGCTTCAAGTGACAACGTAAACTGACTTTGCATAACAAAGTCTGAATCATAACATAGCTTTTTTCCAGCTATGTGTGTACTACATTAGAGAAGTATTTATTAGAAATGTTCAATCTCTGGTTCAAATAGAAAGTATGAAGAACAAAAGCAAGAACATTGTGTGGTCTTGTGAGATTTTCAACAGGGCTTCAAGCCCACAAGCAAATAACTACTGGATTAACGAAAGACACATAAATATAAAAATTAAATCAGTAACAGATTATCCTTATAATTCTGGATGACGCATATTGCTCCAGGTGATTTCAAATGAAATAAAAGGAAAAATAATTGAACACATGTTAATCAAAATAGCCATTCCCCAATTTCATTTTCCTAAGAAACTGAGCTGCTGGCAAGGATTTAATTTAATACAACATTGATTATATATGTGTCCATTTTTAAAATTGTGTTTTTTCTAAAAAATAACACATCCCCAGCTTTTCATAATACAGCATGAAATTTGCTTCACTTATGCTCTTGATTATTAAATCTTTTAATGTTTAATTGACCTAAGATATCATGACCAGCACAGAAATTATATGATTATTACTTACCATATTTTTTGGAGTATAAGACGCACCTGAGTTTTTGGGGGATAAGGGGGAAAATCTGCCTAACAGGTATTCATCTGGCTAGCGTCCTTAGTCTGGTCAGCTTCAGCACATTATTTTATCCCCTGAT
>JANHFT010000880.1:149433-161819 GCA_032467955.1 Pseudoxenodon macrops | reverse complement strand
AGACAAATTCCTTGTGTGTCCAATCACACTTGGCCAATAAAGAATTCTATCTATCTATCTATCTATCTATCTATCTACTATGCTAAAATGGAAACATTTTAGGCATATAGATATTCAGCTTCTTTTGTGTAACATGCCACTACCACAAAGTCTGCTAGTGCTCAATATAGCCTAAATACTGAAGGAGATAGTCACAGGGATCGGTATAATGCTGGGATGACATTGGAGGTATCAAATATATAGAGTTAATTAATTTAATGACAAAAGTCATCTGCTTGAAAATGCCTTACAATTAATGATGGAGTAATGATTAGGAAAGTTATAAGGAATATTTTAAGTCACTTAGAGTTGCCTTGAACCATTAGATGGGCTGCAAATTCTGTGATGATATTTTTAACACCATCAAATATCTACATCTGTCTATCCAAGGTCCTTGAGATAGATAGAATTTGATAGGTAGATAAAAATGCCAAATCCAGTCCGAACATCTGGATGACTGTGTAACCAACCATAACAACATGATAAATAGATCCAAACCCCAAAAGCTAACCAGAGATGGGGTGAATATTAATCAGTGGATCAGACAATGTTTATGCTTTCTTCTCTGTGCTACTCTTAATTCTGAAAATTGCTGTAATTTAATAGCTATGGTGAACTGGGCTTCAGGAAATGTCTTAAAATCTCACATATTCCAAGAACTTGCTAGGTGACTTTAATTGTATCTTTTTGTTTCATCTCTGATCTGCAATATGGGCAAAATACATTATCCTGGCATAGGAACAATGAAATCTGTCATATACAAGACAGGGACTTGCCATCTACTTGTCATCATTGACTGCTGGCAGTAGCTCTCCAGGTTTTCAGACAAGAATCTAGAGAGGAGTCTGGAACCTTTGCATATGAAGCAGATTCTCCATTCCTAAATTACTTGTAGGCTTCTTGTAAATTACCACGGCTATATAAATAGGCATTCCACATTTAAAGCGTTCTAGTACTGTAACTTGAATCATTGTTCCTTCCCGTTTCATTTTAATCATAAAGCAAGGGAGATGAAAAGTAAGTGAAACCACTAAAGAATAAAATGTTGGAATCCTTTTAGAAATGTGACTTGGCTTGGATAATGCTCACCTCATTTATCCACAAATATGATTATTCATGCCTAATACATCCAGGGAAGGGCAAAAGTCATTAATAATTTCAAAATACCAGATCAACAAGATATTGTAGATGAGCACAGCATTATTATGTCATTAGTCAGAACTTTAGTTTAATCTTTTAAGTAGCCCACAGACTCTTTCATTAGTTATTAGTGTCATCAATTATACTTAGAGACACTATGCTGTGCATAGTTATGAAGTTTAGGAATAAGACTCTTTGCTGACATTCTTCTATGAAATCTTACCTTGTCATTGCAGAGCAGCAGATAAAGGGTATTTTGTAAAGGGAATTAGAGTTCTGGAAACTAGGGGAAGATCAGCAAAAATTCATTCTAGCATCTAGAAAGTCTAACAATTTTTAACAATTTAACCATGGCTAGCTTCCCCGGTGGCTTGGGAATTTCTATTTACAAATTTCAAATCATTGAAAAAAATATACCATTTGGTTAAAAGTGTTTTCTGTTTCCTTTTATGGACATTTATCTATACATTTCATGACCTCATGGGCTTGTTTTGGAAAAAAATTCAGTAGGAAAGTAGCCTTCCATATTGTTTTACCACTCATTGTTTTACCACTCTGCCTAATACATAAATATAACCTTGCCACATAATAAATAGCAATTGGTGACTCTGTCTTTCCACTTAAGTATTCTGTCTTGGCCCAGGATTGATTTGATTTTCTTGTATTTACATAGATTCAGATAAAATAAATACTGTTCCAATTGCTAGATGATAGGAATTCCAGTATGTTCACCAGTATGGAGTCAAATATTTTCCAGCATATAAGATTCAGTTATGCATCAGTTCCAGTATTCATCTTAAATAAGACTGAAGATATGTCATTACAGTGGTGTAGTGAATCTGATATGACAGCCTGTCTCATATTTTATTTTTCAAACATGTCTCTGATCACATATTCAAATCAATTAGTTTAGGGTTTTATATTATTATACAGCTGATCTTATCTTCTTGCCACTTCATTCTATGATAGCAGTAGTTTGGTTTTTGTGTGTGTGTGTGTTATTATTTATCCATCCATACATCAATCTAATTTCTACAATCTAATCATTGTATAGCTTACCATATACAAAATAATAAAATCAACATTAAACACCCCTCGGGAAAAAAAGAGAAATAAAGAAAAAACAAAAATCAACTTTTCTTCCATACCAGCAAAGGTTAAAACAAACAGAAAGGCCACCAACCATAGTAATCTAAGGTCTGTTTTTAATACTCTTTTGAATTTATAAATACAAAATGTAGTAGCTCTGAACTTTACAAACAATAGGATTTTAAAATGCAATTGTATATTGTTCTTGTATGCCATATGGGCTCAAAAAATGTTCATATATTAGTCATGTAATTACTTTTTTCCTTCACAATTATTGATACTCTGAAGGTACTGAAGTCATTTTAGCACTTCCAATGTTACTTGTTTTTTTAATCAGAAATTCAGTACAAATTTAGTTTATGAGTTTTATTGTTTATTTTATTAATTAAAAAACACATTCACTCTCATGTTCACATGAGCCATTCATGCACATCGGAGCGATGGTGGCGCAGTGGTTAGAATGCAGTACTGCAGACCACTTCTGCTGACTGACGGCTGACGGCAATTTGGCAGTTCAAGTCTCACCAGGCTCAAGGTTGATTCAGACTTCCATTCTTCTGAGGTCGGTAAAATGAAGACCCAGATTGTTGGGGGAAATATGCTGACTCTGTAAACTCTTAGAGAGGGGCTATAAAACACCGTGAAGCTGTATATAAGTCTAAGTGCTATTGCTATTGCTATACTCAGTCTAGCTGGTCATCCTAGAATTTTCCTCTGTCATTTGTAGATTGGGCATAACATTGACCGTCCTTATCCATTTGAACTCTTGAGTGGTAGAAACACATTAATGCATTAATTCCTCTTAATAGTGTACTGAATGATAGTACTTTGGCCACACAATTTCCACTACATAGAGATTTTATATCTTGATTCTACATAGAACTATCTTTGAAAAATGTAGAATGTAGAGGGAATCACCTAACACCAGTTCTGAAAGATGTCTAATTCAAGACACGGATTCTAGTGATTACAGCTATGAATGAGTTCAGATCTAAAATAGACTCCCTCTCTTATTAGCAGTCAATCCATGCAAGAACATTAGCCAGGGTGGGGGTGGGGGTTCTACTTATGGTTTTACCTATTGGTATAGCTATGGTATAGTGAGTCCATACGTCTCTGTAATAGCTCTCTATTTATGGATATCTTTCCACTGACTGCTCAGGCTCTTAGAGGGTTCTGGTGTCTGCAGAAGACTTACTTGGTTCATCTTCTAGACTTTTGTTTATATTAGTGCCACTAATTCATTTTCTGTTCCATTCACTTAGCTGTTGTTATGTTTTAGCTTCTTAGATTTTCATGGGATGGTATTGTCTTTTACAGGTAATCCTCAATTTACGACCACAATCTCAGCCCAGAATCTCTATTGCTAAGAGAGACAGTTGTTAAGTGAGTTTTGCCCCATTTTAAGACCTTTCTTGTTACTGTTGTTATGGGAATCCCTGCAAGTATAAAAATAATAATACGGTTGTTAAGTGAATCTGGCTTCCCCATTGACTTTGCTTATCAAAAGGTCACAAAAGGGGATCATATGACCCCCCAGGACATTGCAACAATCATAAATACGAATCAGTTACCAAGCCTCTGAATTTTAATCACATGACCATGGGGATGTTGTAACAGTCATAAGTGTGAATAACAGTCATAAGTCGCTTTTTTCAGTGCCATTGTAACTTTGAACAGTCACTAAATGAACTGTTGTAAGTCAAGGACTATCTGTACTGATTTTTGAATTTTACTTTTGGAATCATTGCTAATGCTAAAAAGTGGGTCACAAATATTATAAATAAATACACAGGTTTTCATGCCACAGAAAAATAAAAACAATCTTAAGAACATCTGCTTCTGCCACACCATATCAAGGGTAATCCTAGGAAGATTGGGGTGGGGAGAGAGTTAAAAGTATTAATACCATAATCTAATGTCTATGGAAGTGCTGTCCCACTCCTCAAAGCGGAATTGATTGCCACCTGTGTGTGAAAGGCACTCATGCAGCCTGCTTTTACATAAATACGCTGTAGAAGGAACACGCTGCTCAATTGAAAACATTTTCAGTTTTTTCTTTCATTTGATCTTTCTGTAACATATTTTTCATATTAATCTTGGCATTTCTTTCTCATCTGGTTTCAACTTTTGATTAGAAACTTGAAGTTCAACTTTAGCACTTTGAGATGGAGAAACAAGGTTCCTGCCGCAATTTAACCCCTTCAGCAATTTTCCTCCAAGGGATTCCAAAACATTTGGGCATTTTTAAATTGGGGGCAGGGTGTTTAATGCTAAAAAATATAATTCACAAAAACTAAAGAAATGAGGTGGAAGGAATAGAAAATTCAAAATGTTTGACCTCATTGTTCAAGCACAGAATAAAATGATAAATAGGAGATAGATCTGAGATCTGTATATATTGCAATCAGAAGAGAATGCACAACTAGTGAAACTGATGTTTTCTTTTCACCAAAATGCCTAGTTTAGAGGTGTGAAACCCTTGAACGTTTTATTGAAATTAAGTCAAACAAAGTCAAAAGCCAGGTTAATGAGATAATGGCACACTCCCGATTATATAGAGAAAAATAAAGACAAGCTAGATTAAGTTGATTAACTTATTGGAGAAAACATAAAGCAATGTTTGCATTCATCATCAGATGTGGACAATTTGCACTGAAACATAAGATCAAGTGGCTTTTATCTATAATTATCACATAATGGATCCAAAATGTAGAATGAAGGCAAATATACATGTCCCAGGATAATGTTGCACGATCCAAACTGAGTCAGTCACCGGGACCAGAGGTTTCTTCCTCCAACCTTTCGGAGTTGTGTTGGAGTCCATCTTCAGGGAACTTCTCTCTTTCCAAAATGTAAGCACTGGGCTATTCTATGCATAGTTTTTATGTGGAGCCTGGTTGTGTGTGATTTTTAGTTATTAACTGGGGGGCTGATTGCTGGCTATTAAGTCATTGATTGTTGTTTTCTTGTGCTGCCATGCCCGCCACCACTTACCTGGTAAACTGGTGGTAAACCAGGACTCCTGTTGTCTGACAAGGGGCCCATTTACCAGGCTCCAAACATTTCTCTGGCTATTTGTGTCCCTGCTCAGTCAACAATCTTACTAACTGCAAATTTGAATGCATGCCCACCAATGAGTTTGGGTGATCTCATCTAACCACTTACTTATGTTCTTGCAATCTGATGGTTAGCCTCCTCCTTGTCTGTCCTACATATCACAGGGGCAGTTCATTCAGGGAATCCAATAAATTACATTAGAAGTTTCTCCTACCTCCAAGCAATCTTTGTAATCCATGTTTTGTCCTCATATGGTAGGGTCTGGGCGGTGGACAATGCATACTTGCAAATCTCGTAAATTGTGTTCTACTGCTTCCAAAAATGTTTTTGATGTATGGCATGGGGTGCTATTTATTTGGTTATCTGTCTTCCTTTGTCTTCCTTTCATGTTGTGCAGGCATCTTGTCATAAAAGATTGTGGGTACCCATTCTGCCTAAACTAGGGGTCTGCAACCTTAAACACTCAAAGAGCCATTTTGACCCGTTTCCCACAGAAAAGAAAACACCGAGAGCCACAAAACCCTTCCCATGCCTGACTATTTCTTGAGCAGCCACAAAACTAGCATATGTAGTTAAATTAAATGTTCTATTTTCTTCTGAAACTTTTCTTTTCTTGGATTTATCCATGGTTGGCCTACCGGGGATTGAAAAGGTGAATACATCATGTGCCAGCAGGCGTCACACATTGGCGATTGCGACACATATTTTGAGTGACAGGAAGCCTCAGCAGAGGAGTGAAAGAGCCACATGCGGCTTCAGAGCCGCGGGTTGCTGACCCCTGGCTTAAACTGTTCACATAGGTACCTGCTCTCCAGCTGCTTTGCTTGCTAGGTACTGCAGTGGGTTCTCACCCTGCCATATAATGACACAGCTTTTTTGACACAACTTTTTTAGGTTCCAGTGAATGGTTATTGTTGAAACTCTGAATGCATAGAATGTTGATAGCTTTGCGATACGCTTAGCGTTCCAGGCTTCCCTCTTCTTGTCTGTTGATAAGACAGTCTAAAAATGGCAATTGTCTAGTTATTTCTTCCTCCACTGTGAATTGTATGCCTGGGAAGATGGAGATCAGTGGGGTATGAAAGTCTTTTAGCACATTCCTTTTGATGATGACAAATGTATCATCCACATAGCGGCGCCAAAATGTAGGTGTGTAGTTTTGAATTCATTGTGTGCTAGATCACACAGGATTGTTTCTGCAATGACTCCTATACTGGGGATTCCAATATCAGGAGCTGCTGATAAAATCTATAAACAAATAAAATCTATAAACAAATATTTGCTCATATATTTCCATTTCAAATGCATAGAGCAGCCTAATGCACACATTTTGGAGAGAGAGAAGTTCCCTGAAGATGGGCTCCAGGTAGAGTCCAAAAGCTTGGAACAATAAATATCTAGTCCCGGTGATTCTCCAAAATGTAGAATTCAGGAGAATCAAAACAGAGGGTTGGTCCAAACAATAATTGATGAAAATGTTTAGAAATCATCTTACAGGAAAAAGCAAATAGAAGGAAATAAAAGAAAGGTAAGCAGAAAGAAATCTAAGAGCTCTAAATTTAATCAAAAAGAGCTTCACAACCAAAAGTCTGTCCCATAGTGTTAGGTACTAGGACTGAAGCAAATAGGCTTCAGTCAGGTCCTCCATTCTGGCGGGAAAATACTATCTGCTGATTGGCTGAGCTCTCTGACAGCTCCCTATATAAGGGCTGGCTGTCAGACAGAGCCTTTGCTGGATTGTACATAGTTGCCTAATAAAGAGCTGTTCCTTCAAGCCACTCTGTCTGCCTCATCCATTCACCCTATTTACCACATAGCTAGCTCATTTTGACATAGAGAGTCTGTCTTAGGCCAGTCAATACAGATTTACGGTACAATGGGCTCATTGTAATCAATGGGACTAAATAATCAATGGGACTAAATAATCCTCCAGTATGGATTCCTGGTAATAAAATAGACAAAGAGAGGTGACTTTTTCAGACTTTCTTGCAAGAAATTAAATGAACTAATTTATAAGCTTATATATATATGCACCAAAACATAATACTATATAAATAAATATGTATGACAGGATTTTAGTCCATAAAAGGCATGTACGTTTGTGGGTTTTAAGAAACACATTTAAGTAACCTATTAATGCATTAAGTAAACACATTAAGTAGGCATAAAAGAATAAAAAGAATATTTTTTCTTTTCCAAGAGAAATGATTAATGAGAACACAGAGTCCTATGCAAAAATAATCCCAAGGGGCGGGGGGGAACTTAATGATTTTTTTTTATCTATAAAAAGGAGGAAGGAAGCCTGTGATAAAAATAGAATGTGAATATCTCTAATTTATTGTTAAAACATTGCAGGCAAAAACAGAATGAAATCTAAAAACAGCAATCCCATATTTTTTTTGCTTTCTAGGAAAGAGTTGAGCCGAAAAAGGATAAGAAAAATAACAATATAATACACTGACTGTAAAAAAAAACCGTACTAAGCTAAGATGGAGATCAGTGAAAAAAATGACACATTCGACTATCTGATTAGTTCCATCATTCCTTGACTATTCTCACCTCTTCATGTCTAAAATTTATTTCTGTATTGGTAGATACTAATGTTTTTCCTTTTATTTTAAAACTTAGAAATCTAGGCTAAGGGTTATTTTAAATTATTTATTTATTATTTATACTTGAAATAGGAACCAGGTGATTACGAATATTCCTTCAGTTCTACTTTCTTGATCTGCGGAATTTGTCTCTTTATCTTTAGACACACACATCAGCCTAAATAATAGATAACTAGCTACTCTATAGATGTACTACAACATGGATACATACATTATAAAGGCTGGCAACCATGCGTGGTCAGAGGTGACTTTTGAAGAAATACAAACCATATTTTTCTGAGTATAAGACGCACCTTTTCTCCCCCTAATTGGGGCTGATAATTTGGGTGCATCTTATACTCTGAATGTAGCTTTTTCAAAGCTTTTTTTCAGACCTAACGAGGTGAGTGAAGAGTGAAGCGATCTTTGCAGCCTTTTTTCATTGCTACTCCCTCCGAAGAAGCTTTTTTTTCAGCCCTAAGTCTTTGCAGCCTTTTTTGATTGCTACTCCCTCCAAAGAACTTTTTATTTTTCAAGTGCTAATGATCTTCTGGGCTTTGTATGCATTGTACATTGCTTCTTTCTATCAGCTGTGCTGTAGAAACTTTTTTTTTCAGACCTAACCAGGAGCTAACAATCTTTCTGGCTTTGCATGCTTTGTTCATTGCTTCTTTCTATCAGGTGTGCTTTAGAAACTTTTTTTCCCTCAGTCCTAGTCAGGGGATAAAATAATGTGCTGAAGCTGACTAGACTATGGGCACTAGCCAGATGAATGCCTGATAGGCAGGTTTTCCCCCCTATTTTCCTCCCCAAAAACTAATATACTCCATATTATACTCTGTCTTATATGTATATACTATATACGTCTTATACTCTGAAAAATACAGTAGATACGGGAGCACCCTGAAAACCTTAGAAAACACATTTCCACTTATAAAAGAAGGTTCACTTATAATAGATGTAAACCAGATCAATGAGGAACACAATGCCCAGGTTGAGAAAACATCCTCCTCAGTCAAACCAGCTTTTAATCATAGTTTAGAATCATTATTGTGGCCTGCTAGCTGCCAGCAGGGCTGGCAACAGACTTGGATGAGGAGGAGGTTGGGGAGGAACGTCGCCCAGTTCTGGAGTCTGGGGAAGGCGCTGATGGATGCTTTGCGTCAGACGCAGCGATAGAGCCAGGGCCGTCCGACATTTCCCAGCCACTAAAGAGGCAACTGCCTTTAGAGGCTGACATGAGTGGGGAGGAAGAACAGCTGGGGCCTGTTCCAGATGCACGTATGCACAGAGCAGTTAGGAGAGGAGAACAATGGAGGACAAGTAGTCGATTCGGGAAGCAAAGCACATGTGGATGCTGAATGGCCCCACCCTGGCTGGGGAATAAATAGAAGGAAAGGGAAGGGGTTGTCGTAGGAGACAACAGTTTGTATTTCTAAAGATTTTGCTCATTGTGTTTCGTGCCACAAAGACTGCTTGCTAGAACTTAGTTTGCAGCCTTGCAATTATTGCAACGAACTGATAAGGTCTCTTACTGCAATTAACTCCTTGAAGGACTCTTGTTTGGACTTTTCAGTGGGTGAGTGCAATTAATTCACAAGAGATAAATAAAGGTTTTTTTTATGACAAGGAGTCTGTTTCATGTTTCTGCTAAGGCTGGGTCAGAACAATCATATTTCTGTGTCTAAAGCCTAATTATTACCAACAATAGTTGAAATGGGTTGATTACAAGAATCTGGACATAACATTGGAACAGTAGTAGCTCCTGCATCTTGAATGCCTGCTGAATTGGATGAGCAGATAGGAGCAAAGACATAACAATTTCTCACTCTTCCCCGTCATCTTAACAGTGGACTGTTTTAATTCAGATCTGGAAGTCCTTCTCAGGACCCTTTCTCTATAAGATTTATCATTCTAATCCACAGTTTCATTTGTGGATGTTTATAGGGTGGTGGTCCATGGAGTAGCACATCTTTTAACCTCAGTAGGGCGGTGGTGTGTACCTCCCACCAAGTTTAGTTTAGACATTCAGCCCTGACTGGATGGTGGGGAATGGAAGGATTTATACTCATTGCAGACAGCTGGCCATTTCTTTTAGAAGGTCCTTGAGTCCACCTGGAGGTTTAGCTGTGTCCTCAGGGTCACCTGACTGGTGCAAATGGGTGTGGAGCCTTCTTGGAACTGTTGAAAGGACTGTATTGTAGATAGAAGATGTGGTATCCCTTCCCCTCTGTTGACAGAGGGCTGTTCAATTTTGACATAGATGGCCTCTTTAACCCCTCTTTCAAACCAGCAGTCCTCTCTGTCCAAAATATGGACTTCGTTGTCTTCAAAAGAATGACCTTTGTCTTTTAATTAAGAGGGATATAACATCATCTATCTCCAGTCTACAACACAGATCCTTTCAACAGTTCCAAGAAGGCGCCACACCCATTTGCACCACTCAGGTGACCCCGAGGACACAGATAAACCTCCAGGTGGCCTCAACGACTTTCTAAAAAGGATGCAAATGACCAGCTGTCTGCAAGGAGTATAAATCCTTCCGTTCCTCATCCTCCAGTCAAAGCTGAAGAAGCTCCTTGGATGGGAAGTGAAATGTCTTCAAAGAAAAAAAACAAACCAGTTGCCTCTTGAAAAAGCACCTTTGGGGCATCCATGACCTGGATGACTGAGAATCTCCATAGACATTTAGAAGTTCATCTTAACCCAAGTTCAGAAGGGAAGGCAGATAAAACAGAGAGCCTTTCGGTGATATAGGATTTGCTGGCAATGTTAGACAAATTGACAAATCCATCAAAACTCTGCTCAGATGGCTGTTTCTTGCTAAGTGCTCCCAAATGCTTCTTCTGCAGAAAGCTGTTCTACCCTTTGGACTCCGAGATTGTTTTGCCTGAGCTATTAAGACACGCTCACGTGGGAGTTCTCCAACTTTTTAAAAGAGAAGGTTTAAACCCTCGACAATGCTATTGTTGTCTAAACCGCTTGTTTTTCAGCTCGTGTACTTTCAGGAGAGGATAGCATTAAATTCTTTAAGAATTCTTTCAATTCTTATGGGTGCCTTAGGCTGCCAGGGGTTCTGAATGCTGTATATTTTATATCCCCGATTTATAATCCAACCCAAGCGGATCAAGTTAAAACAAATCGGGCTCGGAGAGCTTATTCTCAGAATGGGTGTTTTTTCCTATTTTTACCCAAACTCCTTCAAGTACTGTGGCCTTCTTTCACTCATTGGGGCTGAACTGCAACCATACAACTAAAAAAAACACATGAATAACGGCTCCATCCGAACTAACCCGGTTGAAATAGCAATTAAGATCCAGGGAAGAAATGGAGGACTTGTTGACTCGTTGGGACACTTGGTCCCTCAGAAATCAGGGAAACAGGACCAGGGAAGGGACCTTGGAGGTCTTCTAGTCCAACCCCCTGCTCAAGGAGGAGACTTTATACCATTTCAGACAGGAACGACCAGGGGAGACAGGATAGCAGTCTTCCAATATTTGAGGGGCTGTCACAGAGAGGAGGAAGGCGGGGTCAAGCTATTCTCCAAAGCACCTGAAGGCCAGACAAGAAATAAGGGATGGAATCCAAAGAAGGAGAGATTCAACCTAGAAATAAGAAGGAATTTTCTGACAGTGAGAACAATCAACCCAAGGAACAGAAGTTGCCTTCGGAAGTTGTGGGAGCTTCACCACTTGAGTCTTTCAAGAAGAGATTGGACTGCCATTTGTCAGAAATGGCGTAAGGCAGGGGGTTGGACTAGATGACCTACAAGGTACCTTCCAACTCTGTTAATCTGTTTAAACTGAAGTCGCCTTGCAGCAAGGTAGGCGGCAAATAGATTTAATTAATAAATAATTTAAATCCAAAAAGTATTTAACTTTGATTGATGAATAAAAAAATAAGTGACAGAGAGCTAAAACACTGCAGCTGTGTACAATCTCTCTTCCCAGTGTCCTTCTTGAAAGGAAGGTGCCTGTGATCCTGATTTAAAGCCTGGTTGTTTTGACCGATCATGAGCCACTGAGTTGATGTCTATACAGCAAATCCATCAGTACATTCTCTTCAGGACCACCTGTCCCCCACCTGATTCCTCAGGTTTTCCAATGGTGCCCTGGGTCCACTGCAAATGAGTCAATTCACCCTTCAGCTGGTCTCTTCTTCCCTTCCAATAAAACCTGGTTAAAGGTAAAGGTTCCCCTCGCACACATGTGCTAGTCATTCCCAACTCTAGGGGGCGGTGCTCATCTCCATTTCAAATCTGAAGAGCCAGCACTGTCCGAAGATGTCTCCATGGTCATGTGGCCGGCATGACTAAACACCAAAGGCGCACGGAACGCTGTTCCCTTCCCACCAAAGGTGGTTCCTATTTTTCTACTTGCATTTTTTACGTGCTGTCGAACTGCTAGGTTGGCAGAAGCTGGGACAAGTAACGGGAGCTCACTCCATTATGCGGCGCTAGGGATTCGA
>JANHFT010000880.1:83468-111530 GCA_032467955.1 Pseudoxenodon macrops | reverse complement strand
GTTTTTAAGAAGATGTTGGATAACCATTTATCTGAAGTGGTGTAGGGTTTCCTGCCTAGGCAGGGGGTTGGACTAGACCTCCAAAGTCCCTTCCAACTCTGCTATTCTATTCTATTTTTCATTTGTTTTATTTAATATTTCTTTCTATTGCCCATCTTGGTTTTCCAAATAGATGTTGCAATGCAGTATTTATGCAGATCAGTATTAGACAAGTAATAACTTTTTTATGAATATTATTCCTAAATTGGAATTTTGAATGCCACATCTAAATGCTATTTACAATACTAACATATGTTCTGTCTGCTACCATTCCTGAAATTCTAATTTTATTTATTATTGTATTTTCCCCTTTGTTTTGTTGCTGTCCATTGCTAGATCTCATGTGCAACCTGGTTACTTTTTAATCTTAAACCTAAATGTTGAACTGCTTCTTATAAAGTTGCTATGTTTTACTAAGTATGCTTAACACTGCAGCCTTAATCACATGATTACATCTTATTCTATATTAAGAAAAGTGCTAAGTGCACGATTCTCATCACACAGGAAACCAACCATTTTTACATCCTTCCAGCCACTTCAAAGACAACTAGGAGGCTATTACCTCTCTTCAAGAGCTTTTAGGAAGAAAATAAGGAATCCACAATGGCCCAATGAAGGTCAGCCCCAATGTGAATCACCCTCTGATCCATTTCAGTGAGAAGGATTTCCTTTGAAAGGGAACAGAGGAGAAAAATTAACTTTTAAATTTGATGGTGAAATGGAACTAATAACTAAATAAATATGATGATACTTTTATAAAACTATGTAGATGTTAAGGTATAAATATGTACTCTGACAACAGATTTTGTAAGTTGTGTGTGTGTGTTTTAAAAATAAAATAAAAAAAATGTTTAAGAGAAGGATTTCTTTTGTTGTGCAATCACTCTTGGGCCTTATCCTTGTGCCATCCCCTGAAAAACATGAATAACCCACTGTTCATTTACTCATCCTTGTTGACATGACAGCCCCAGAACAGTTTCAAGCTGAAGAACATAGTATATATGTTGTAAATAAATATCTGATGCATTTTTGGACAAATTATCTAAAATTGCTGCTGTCATCTATTAGCTTTTTATCTTTACTACATAACAAACATATCCAACTTGATAGAATAAGTAAAAAGCCAATCTGCAGTTTTATGCCTGTGTTTTCCATGGTCCATCTAAAATGAAAACCCAATGATGATTCATATTACCTTCTGGAAGCATCCAAGTATCACTGTGCTGATATAACAATTTGAACAGAGGCTGGCTAGCTGATGCTACAAATCACTAAAGGAGAACTAGTGGGAGGGTTTAAATTTATTATTAGAAAGAATACCAGTTTTGTTTATGTTGCAATTATTGTCATAGAGTTTACTTTGGCTGAAGTCCCAACATGACTTGAAGGGAGGCATTTTCAAGCCTATCTGGAACTTATGAGATGAACTATAATCCTTTTTTAAAAATCAAACTGAACTGGAAAGCTTTGTGAGTGATTTTGATGTTTGCTAGCACCAAAAAACAGCAAAGGTATCTGCAAAAATTGCTATCGTGGGTTTTCTTAAGTAAAGAGAATCCAAAAATGTGTTTGTTACATTTTTTACACTCACAATCAGGGCCCTACATTGGACAAAGAAAGAACAGCATATTGATGAGGGAGGGTCTTACTGACCTGTACTTTTTTCAAAAAATTAGGGCTGGGGTCTCTTCATGAATCATAATCTGATTATGACCCCACAATTATGCATTTGCACAAAAAATGCAATCCTAATTCTGTATCGCAGAGCTATATTGTACATTACTCTCTGTTTGATGCAGTCAGATCACTGTTAGAAGCTTTTGTCCATTTACTGACATTAAATTTTATTAGAGCAATCAAAATGATAAGAAGGAAGGAAAAGTCTATGAGAAACAGAAGTATTGAATATGGTTTGGCTTGTAGAAGATTAGCTGGAGACATGATAGATCAACGACTCTCATATAAAAATTGGGGAAGAAGCAATGGGTTTAATTTCTTATTTCAGTTGGACATTAGGAAAAATTCCTAGCAGTAAGAAAAGACTGTCTTAGGAAGAAGGGAGCTTTCTTTTGCCTGATGGCCATCAGTTGGGGATGCTATAAAAGTAGATTCCTACACTGGGAAGAGGTGAATTGGATGAACTCCAAGATTTCCTCCATTCTTTACATTTTAAGAAATACTACATAAACTTAAACATTACACAGCTCTGTTTTAAAATTAACCAGCATTGATCTCATTGACAAGTAACCCTATTCAATTTTGCTTTCTCCCACTAAACAAGTTTAATCTTGTGCAGCTCCAGGGACTACAGAATGGATATCTCCAAGCATAATCTGAAATTACCTCAAATTGTTCCTACACTCAAAGACTTACAAATGTACACTTTGATATGTAGCAAGGAAGCTAAAAGAAGCCTTAATCCCAAAGCAATAAAAAATGCATTCCTTAGCAAGTGTGTTTCATGTAATATATTGTTATTAACAATTATATAATATAGTTAACTTGACCAGAATCTTATACAGTATTGCTTTTGATCAAATATTTGGGCCTTGAAAATGTGAAGTCTTACATATGCAGAGAACCACGGAGTTAAATTTCAAATGAACCACGTTCAGATTTCCATCGTTCTATCTTGCCAAGAGCTTCTCGGGTCTACCTGGAACAATCGCTTTCTCCTCATGCTATTTCACAACACAGATAAAATAAAATGGATGCTGGATAGAGCTTTCCCATGTTTTTTCTACTATTCCTCACTCATTACACAAAGGAGAATTTAATTTAGAAACTCTTTAAAAAGAAATCCCTAGGGATGAAGAATGAGCATCTTGCACTATTTGGTTTCAGTATAAACGAGTATTATGAAAACAGATGTGAACAAATCAAATAATTTGCATCAGAGAAATATGAATCTATGAAGATTAAGGGCAGAAATGTTGTACATTTCCTCTGTAAAATTAAGAAAATTAAATTAGTTGCTTAATCATGAGACTTGCATCATTAGCATTTTGAATGTAAAAATACAGTCAATCTTCTTCAATCTGAGCAACCCTCAGAAATGTGGATTTCACATCCAGAATTTTAAGCAATGCTTATGGAGTCCTAATATAAAAGATAGTGCAGCTAAAATGTCCCTAATAAGTGATCCTCTGTAAGAATGTCCTGTTCTCCAACATTAACTATTCAGGAAACAGGGACTTTTTGGCAGAGACTGTATATCAATTTTAACGCAAGTATATTAACTTAAAATTGAGTCAAAAAGCTATCCATCAGCCCCTAATTTCCTGAATATTAAATTTACCCCTTCTCACACACTCATACATGCAAATCTTTGAAACATTTGCAAAATCTTATTCATCTATCTCAGTGTTCGTTTTCCAACAACACTGCCCAGAGGTGAACAACCAAGTGCCCTGGACTAAAAGCAGCAAGTATGCTATAAATCACACTAGCAAAGATTGGTATCCAATTCCTGAAAATGGAGTCATGACTTCCCATGAAATTTTGCTGGAAAGAAAAAGAAGGGTGTGCCTTTGGAAAGACTTAAGTCATTCAAAATAATAAAAGTACTGCTTGTTTGCATGATGTCATAATGTAACTGTCCCACCCACTAAACACCACGGCTACTGCAAAATATAACAACAACCTTCAGGACACAGCTAATGAAAAGCTGCCAGCTCCACTGGTAGAACTATGGCATAACTTGCATCAATATTTACACATATGAAGAATTGCATTTTTGCAATTCTTAAGATATAGATTACATGAATGATTAGCAAAGGAGAAGAATTAATGCTGAAAATGTCATGTGTCTTTTGTTAAAGTGGTGAAATGATAACACACGTGGGAAAATGTGTACAGATCTGATTACATTTGTAAACAATTCTTTCAACGTGAGCTGCATTTATTCTGATTCTACAAAATACTATTATTTAAAGACTCCAGTTTATCTAATACTTCTGCAGGTCTATTCCAATCTTAAAATTCATAAGTATGGTAGCTGTATGAAGAATTGCTTAGGTGCTAACCAACAACTGCAGTATTTCTTCAATTATCTTCAAAATGGCAATCATTTTGTTACAGAGATCACACAGCATTTACTTAATAACATGGAACTCCAAGCTAAAAATGATATACTTTAAGCATCTCAATATCCTTCAATGAATGACTTTTAGAACTATATTTATTATGCTTAAATAAAAACCTTGAAAGTCCCTGAAAAAAAATACTGCAGGATTTATAATTTTCTTACCATCTAAATAGATTAGCTGTTTCTGTTCTAATCTTAAATTTCAGTCAAGGATTAGAGGGATTAAGAGAAGAAACCAACATTTTAGAGCATAGGGAAGTTTGAGGTTTTTCTGCAAAAACAGTATTGCTTTCTTTCAAAATAATGCTGTTTTTTAAAAAATGGTCCATCGGTCTTTCCAAAGGGTGAGTGTGCTTAAACTGTGAATATAAAAAATACCATATTTTTCAGACTATAAAATGCACTGGAGTATAAGACGCACCTTAGTTTTTTGGGATAAAAATAAGAAAAAAAAATCTGCCTACCAGCATCCATCTGGTTAGTGTCCTTAGCAAACAGCCTGGAAAAGCTCCATTTGAGAGGCTGCTTTTTCAGCCTCCGAAAGCTCCATTAGAGAGGCTGGGCGGGGCTACATTTGGTGTAGAAGATGCACCCAAATTTTTACCCTCTTTTAGAGGGGAGGAAGTGTGTTTTATACTCTTGCCAGGCATTACTTGCCAGGCATTATTGTGGATTGCTGCCTTGCTCACATCATCAATCACATAGTAGATGAATCACCCCAGGCTATAACCATGGCAAAAATTGTGTCAAAAGAAGATGGACACACTGCCTTAGAACTGAGTGACTAAAGATTGCTTTAACCTGCCTATGCAGTAGGTTTAGGATGAGATAAAGGCAACAACATGAGAACACTGCATGGAAATACATTGCTGGGGTATATACACATTTTGGTTAGGATGACGTTGTAATAAGCCCAGAATTCCTAATAGCAGCTATGTAAAGCAAAGGCTGTACTCACCAAAAGGAAAAAAAGGATAATAATCTATTGCAACCTGTGATTTGGGTTTCTGTCACAAAGAATATTGTTCTGGAATGATTGCCTGGTAATGTTTAAAATTAAACTAAGAGATCAGTCGTCAGTGCAATGTTGTCTATAAATAGCAGGCACAGGGATTTATCAAAGAACACGCTAATAGTCTAGACAGAGCAGGGAATCTTTTTTCCATCCAGGTTTTGTTTTTCACAATTTGGCTCCTGTCTTCCCCACATCCAGTGTTTGAGTTGGACTGGCCTGATGTCTCTTATAGCCATTCCTAGGACACAGCTCTGACTAGCAAGTTAGTCTGTGAGTTCCTGGCATCATTTTGGTCACTATTCATTGGCTGCAAGTCTCACACATTACACCAAAAGCTCTTTTTATTTGATGGCAGCTACCCCAGCATCTACAGACTCATTCAGGTCAAGTGCAAGGAGGTTGTTCATGGAAAATGTCATAAAGCTATGTAACTTGCATGATATATTCTTCTAGGAAAACAAGTCAGTCTCTCCAATGGGTAAAACATAATTTGAATTCTTCATTGCCACTCAAATGAGCTACATTTGCTGTAAAATTTAGAGAGGATCATCTATAATAGAGCAGAACTTTTGAGTGCTTATTTAAGTTGTGGATTTGACTTTTCCTTCATTAAAACTGTACTGAATCTTCATGATTTAGGAAAATTAAATGATATAATTCCATTTTGAGATCCCCTCTACCCAATTTCGATATAGTCCTTTGTATGCTCAGTCAAAAACCTGTTCAGAAAATGTACAGGAAAATATAGGACAGGAATCATTACCCAGGTTCCTAGGCCTGTACGCTTATAGGAAGAATAGTGAGGTGTCATACACTGTATGTGCATAGGCAGGCTTTGAAAATAGGCATTTTTTAGAAATGACAATCTGGTTGGCCTGTCTTACAAGAATGGAAGCTAAAGCCACAATTTCCTTTGGTTAATAACAATGCTTGTGGTAACTTATAGCTATAGATTATGAGGTATTTTTTAAAAGAAAAAATAAGCACAAAATACATTTGATCACAGGGATAACTATATACCACTGAAACAAATTTTAGAAGTATAACAATTTTTTATTTATGTTTAGAAAGAAAAGCCAAAGCTTTAATTTTCCATGCATTTAGACCTCAGAAAATATATTCATTAATTTAAGCCAAGACACACTGAAAGAATAAGGTGGCCTTTGTCCTGCCCAAGGGACAAGACTGGATTATTCATTGGACACAATGATGCAAGGCCCAGATCTTAGGAAACTCTCAAAGGCCAGTAAAAATGTTTTAGCCACCCAATCTCAAACCTGATTCAAAAAAGAGGTTAAAAAAAAGCTCAAATAACAAAGATGTGCAGATATATACATATGTATACTATCCTGAAAATGCGAGTTCCAGGTGTAGTTATAAAAGAAGAGACAGACATCACGATCTCCGAAACTTAAAATATATTATCCACTTGGCTTTTGTTAGCCTCTGCTAACATCGTCAGAGTGTAAAAACTACCATTGAAGATATATTTGCCTTTATGCATCATATGTATACATATATACGTACACATATATAGATGCATATATAAAACTATATGCCTTTGTTTATTAATGGATTAGGGATCTATATCAGGGGTGTGACATACCTCAACTTTTTCCCCTTTTCTAAACCAGACGTGCACATGGCCAGCACATGATTTTTATTCCCAGGCCTATAACATTTTTAACGATTGCAATAAAAAATGAAAGCAAGAATGCAAAAGGTACTTATAAAGTAGAGAAAATTGTACTGATAATCCAAGTCCAGCATAGGATTTAAAACAGCAGATACCAGAATGAAAATCAGAACAAATGTAAAAAAGCAAACTAAATGTCAGCCATTTACATAAGCAGAAGGAACAGTAGTTAATACAGTATACAGTATGTAGCATGCATTTATCTTTGTGCCCATGTCTTTGATGCAGAAGTACCACAGCTGGTGCTTTTTACCTCTTAAGAGGGAGTGATCCACTCTGAGCAATTGGTTTACTTTTGAGGAGCCCAGGCATGTTGCTTGTACTTTTTATGCCATTCAGGGCATTGTTCTCCTCTCCCACTGAGCAATGACACCATTGTCACAGGTTTGGAGGCTACAGCACGTTGGAGGTTCTGGTGCTTAGATCTGATCTTTCCAGCACGTGATCCCCCAGTGATACTCAATTACATCTCCTTATTCTCTGGGAGGCTTTAGTCAGGTTTAGTTTTTTCCAACCTGTGCAACCTGTCAGCCAGACTAGTTTAGGACCAAAATGTACCTGTGTTCAAAAACAGCCTGATGAGTCACAGGTATGAACTACTGTGTCTCTTGTTATTAAGGCAATTTAATGGACGTGAAACATGTCATTCCGAGCATCCACCCATTAGGGAAGGTCATTCTTTTTCAGTTAGCCTGTAATGCTTGGAAGGAGGGAAATAGCCAGAGCAATCCCTTAGTTGCTTTTCTTAATTTTCCCCACACTAAAATAGAAAGGACAGCACCAGCCCAAAGCAACAAATTTCATACCATCATATGTTTCAAGCACAAGGAGGGTGGGTGGCACATTTGATGCAAACAAGGAATTAAAAGTGTTCTGTATCTCCTTCTGCCATCTAGTGGGCATCCAGAGTTTTGCAGTCTATATTTAATAGCATTAATCTTACTTTACTGTGGTGGGTAGTAGAGTTCAGGAAGCCCTTTTGACGTTAGTGTATCTGCTAAAGGCCACATTTCACAAAGAATTTCTGAAAGGAATAAAAAGAGTGGATGCTAATGAGAAGTGCTTATAGTTATTTCCCAAACCCTCAGTACATTTCTTCCAGGACACCCCAATTCTTCTTCCCTTGTGCATAAGCAAGGAAACAATGTAATTGGGAAAACTTTATTTTGGGAAAACTATTTTGCTATTATAGGCCTTTTCATAAATAACTGTAAGAATTCCCAGAATAAAATCTGAAAAGTCTCCTTTATATTACTTAGCAGATGTATCTGCTATTGTCTAAATTATAATCTGTCGTATATAGAGAGATTCAGAGTAGCAAGACCACCACAGAGCTGAAAAATACGACCTTAAGAAACTAGCACTTTCATATTTTTTTCATGATAAATCTTGCATCCCATCCATTACCAGAATAGAATCCTGAGTTAATTGCATGTGGCCAGTGGTGCCTGAAATACTAGACCAGGATTGGCAATCCAGATCCACAGCCAGAATCAATATCTAATCTGCATGACACTAGACTCAGTAGGTAAATCTGTGAATCTTTCTTTCCATCTCCACCTTTCCATCTCATAGGTTATTATAAGGGGAAAGCATACATGCCCAGATTCATACAATATATTCAATCAGGCTAAAATAGGGCTAAATACCTCAGAGTGTTGTGGAAACTAAGCAATCGGTTTAGCTCTTCATGTGTATCAGGCCATTTTCTGAAGCCATACTATGGTTTATTGACTTGGACATAGCATGTTATGAAAATGCAGCAATTGTGTTCTATTAATGAACACATTGTTAACAGGGATCAGCTATGGAAGAGAAAGGCACATACATTCCCTTCAGCGTTTGCTGAAGAAAATGTGAGACAAAAATTAAATAAGCCACCACAATTAAAATGTCAGCTTTGTTTACAGAAATCTGCACCTATACTGTCTGTGTGTTATTTCATGCATATGGATTATCAAAGCAGTGCACAATAATAAAAAAAATTAAAATAAGTATAAATGTTTAACATTGTTATGAAATTGAAAGAGATCTAGCAGAATGAAAAGGCATAATCGGATAATAAGAAACAGGAAAGATACCATTCAATAGGTATATAGAATCTATTCTGAAGTGTTGTATCTGAATAAGTATATCATCTGCTTTTAAGGGAGGAACAATTCTGTATTTCCATCTCAGACACAAATCAACTTATGTCAGAAGATAATTGATAGATTGTGCAGACTAAAAGGGCTGGAAAGTCCCACCACATTCATTAACAAGAAACTTTCATATTCAGCTTGTTTTTTTCAACTTCCTGTTGAATTGACTCACATGCTGTGACAGCCTCTCAAATATTGGAAGACTGGTATAATGTCATCCCTACTCCTCTTTTTTAGTTGGACATGCTGAGTTTCATCATGTGGAAAAAGTTGTAGAACTTACCTACCAAATTCAGTTGTTGAGCAATGTTTATTAGAATCAAATTAAATATCATTACATGATGCAAGTTGTTCATGGCCTTCATACCTCTTTAATTCCCTTAAGCAAGGATTTTTTTAAAAAATTAGACTTACATTGTAAATTAGGAGGGTGGTGTATTTTTAAAAATTGTGCCTTTACTAAGAATAATCTAACAATGATTTTTCATGCATGTACAGGAAGACTGAACACTGAGCTGATCCTTTAATAATAGTTTATTTGTATAAGGATGTGGCTTTAACATTTAGACAAGTTTACATGCCGGATGATGAAACTTTCCAGATTGCAGAACACTTTTATCAGAAAAATTGTGAAGCAAACCACATAGGAGTGTTAGAGCACAAAACAGCCTCCTATATAAACCATTGCAGATTATGTTCTGTCATTTCTATGTGCAGACACCAAATCCTTATATCTTATATGTGAAAACATTTCTTCTTCTATAAATTTTAGATTGGTGGCAAAGAATCTGTTTGTTCTATAGTTAATTAGTAGCTTTTTGAGATAGGCAAAAGTTAAACTATACTGAGGCATTCTAGTCCTCATGCATTTGCTCATGCCATCTCATTTCTCATTGAGCATTTCCACTGCCTTCTATGACCTTGAAAAATAACTTGAAGTATCTTTTAAAATAATCTGTTTTAAATGTATAGAGGCCTTACAAAATTTAGATCAGCAAACTCCATGCTAGCCTTTATTTTGCCACATTACTAAAAGGGATGTGTGAGCATGATAACTTTTTAGTACAGCTGATTCCTAAAATGGAAATTGCTTGTTCTCAGAGATGGGGAAATGTCACACCTGATCCAGGAAGTACATGTCCCACCACAAAGCAAGCAAGTCCAAATATCCAGCTGTGCAGCCATCATGGAGATTTTTTCCCCTTCCCTCTTGATGATGGAAAGACAAGCAGTTGCATCCTTTCCTGTCCTGTGTTTCCCTTTTGAAAGGAAATCCAAGCCATTATTCCCTGCCTTCCAAGCACATGGTTTAAAAGCAGCAGAGGTGAGAACAGGCTGATTCAGCAGTTGTATCTAGACCCTTCTGTGACAAAGATTGATGGCCAGAACTTATCTTCACTGGTCAAGCTTTTCTTAAATTAGGGAATATGTGGTTAAATTATTATAAGAGCCAGTTTGATGTAGTGTTTAAGGTACCAGGCAAAAAACTAGAAGTTCTAACCCTGCATTGAGCATAAAGCCAACTGGGTGTCCTTGGGCCAGTCAGTCTCTCTCAGCTCTAGGAAGGAGACAATGGCAAACCACTTCTTAAAATTTTGCCAAGAAAAGTGCAGGGACTTGTCTAGACAAACACTGACTCGAAGGCTTCCCCCCCCCAAATGTTATTGTAAGTCCCCAAATAAACCAACAGTGTTCCAATTGCTACCTTAATTTAGATATCAGACCACAGACTTTAATATATTATAGTGGTAATTAGGCATACAAATCCATCTTCAACTACATGCTGAGACTATTTCCCCTTTTAAAAATATATTCATTAAAAGCAGTGACCTCTTTTAGTACTATCCCGAATTAAGTGTACTGTAAAATGAAAAATTGTTACAAGTAGAAAAGTGATGCTGTGCATAATGCTGTAAGCCAATTTTTCTCCCTAGGAAAATACAATCTATTTGCAGAAAGCTTTGAAAGTTTTTATTTTTAACATGAGAAAAGCACTTTAGAAAAAGCATCAACGTTTGCAGCTGCAAACTTTCTTCTATGTTCCCGGGACACGTGAATTGAACTACAGCCTGCCTGCTTAAATAATCTGGCCAGCGTCAGCATAGGCTAAAACGATGGAATTGTTTTGCTCAACTGTCTTTTGTGGGAACACAGCTGCTATGTGGACAGGGTAGCTTTTATTCCCAGCCTAGTTATCAGATACAGGGATATCTATCTTTATATATATATATATATTCAGAAACACATCTGGGACAAGCATTAGTGGAATTAAACGGATCCTGAAGACAGCAAAGGAGGTGCGATATCAAGGAACGAGTCTAAATGTAATCTTGGAGGCGGTTCCCACGAGCAGAATTTTGCCTCAAGGCAAGACACGATTCCCGCCAAAGCGCGTCTCGTCCCGTCCCAGTTAAGACAAAAGAAAAAGGCTGGCACATTTCTCGGCCCTACGTTAAAAAGCCGAATCCCGGCGAAGTCTCCGTTGGGAGCGGAAGGTCAAAGGGCCCTTAAACAACCCGCAGCTCCGCTCCGCCTCCTCCTCGCAGGCTCCTCCCCTGCGCCCTCCCCGGCTGGAAAGCGGCAAAGGGGTAAAGGCGACTGCCGCGGCTTCTGGGCTAGAGGGATCTCCGGGCTTGTTGTTGGCCGCTGCAGGAGGAGGAAGAAAGCACGCGTGGAAGAGCCGCTGCTGCCATGGGGCGAGTGCAAGGAGGGATGCGCTGCGTCAAGTTCCTGCTCTTCCTTTTCAACTTCATCTTCTGGGTCAGTGCGGGGGGCCGGAGGAACAAAAGGTGTTCGGGGGGCTAAAAAGGTTAAAGGGGTTGAGGGATCGGGGGTGCCAGTTCTGCGCGTGCCTGTGTATTTCGCGCGTGTGTTGAGCGCGCTGTTGAGCAGGAACTGTGAGGTTGAGTGGTTGAGAGAGACGACCTCGCGCCAGGCTCTTCCTCCGCGTGGGGCGGCTGCTGGTCGGGTTTACCTGTCCGGCGCTGTCCGGCGTGCAGGTACCCCCGCGCCGTCCCAACCCGCGAATTCCCGCTGCTCCCTGCAGCCGAGCATCCTTCCCCACGCGGCGCCACGTCTTTGGGTTATATATAATCCGAAATAAGAACAACAAAGGCGAGCGACGTTGGAACCTCGAGGCTCAACAGGGAATAAATGAAAGGACATCTGGGCATCGGGAAAAGCAGGCTTGTTTTTGGTGTTGGAGTCCCACTTCTGTGGTCTCGGTCTCCCTGCAGTAGCTGTTGCACACGCAGACTAGAGGGTTATCTGGAAGTAAGCGTTTGTATAGGGTGAAGTGAGGTGTGCAGTGACCTTCCTCAGAAGCTAGCAACACCGGGGATTCCACAGTATCACCCATAATGCGAAAAGCCATCCTCCCTAGCCAGGGCAGGGAGAGGCTGTCTACGATGCTGGGCACAGGTGTACTTGACAGTTCAGAAGAGGGGTCTGGCAAGAATCTGGGTGCATTAACAATAATTTCATCCTCACAGCTTGCCAAGACTTCTCAACACCTACCTAATAATGGTGTGTCCCCAAAATACTGAAGTAGAAAATTCCTTTTCCTATTATCTGAAGTTGGTCAAAAGCCACTTTTACAAGTCTTAAATAGAAATGTTGTATCTAAGTGTTGGTCAAAACAAAGAAACCAAGCTACAATAAATCAGCATGGTGATTCTTTGTGAGAACTGCTTTCCCCTTAAATAAGACTAACCCAGACTAATAACTTTACTTTAAGATAATGTTAGATGGGGATGATGGGAATTATAGTTTAAAACTTGGAGGGGGGGAAGAAATGGAAACCTACCTTAGTGCACAATGATTTATTAGAAGTTTGGGCATAAAATATTTTAGTTTGCCTTCTACTACTATACTTTCTTGTCCAAGATATCTCTTGGACAAAGGTATATTGAGGGGTCAAAAAAGTCAAAATGGCAGCCACAGCTGCACAGAGTTCTTGACATAGGTCACATGCAGTAAAAAAGGGTGTGGAGTTTTGATCATGTGGCCACCATCATAGCTGTTTACCCACCCATATTAGCTAAAAGTTCTGCATTTTTAAACTGAAATTCTAGATTATTTTTGTAGCTTTCTTTTAATGTAACCTGAAGTGGGCTTTGATGTCAAGGAGAAGAATAAGCATGCAAGGCTTGACTGGCATCAATTGGTTATCTTTATTAAGTCCCCAGATAACATCATTAGTTTATAATCTGCAATCAAGTTCTGTTATTGATGATTAGCTTTTGGGGATAGTAAGAGTCTTTTTCGAGAATCATATGTTCAGTGGACTAATATTCTGCCTCCGGCATTGTGATCACATTTCTGATCTCTGTTAATTTCAACAGCTCAATTGACAGAGTAGAGGAATAACCATGAGGCCGAGTTCATTTTAAGCTATATAATTAACATAAGTTTGCTTTTTATCTTGCTAAGTGTTGGAATTAAGCTTCTGAAATTTTCCAGTGAGCATGAAAGAATCCAGTGCTTTGATGTCTCAGCCAGACTGTTTCCATTAATAAAAGAATGTCCTTTCATTTTTTATCCCCAGAAACCCAACATCCCTTTAATTGCTAGTAAATATCGCTCTATAACTTGTGTATTGATCTTATTTCATGCTAACATTAACCTTAGTAGGAAAAAAAAACCTTCACTGAAACCATAGAAACAACAAAGGAAATAAACAACCACAATGGGGCACATTTGTTAATCTTTGACACTCATTGCTATCAACATGTCCAGAACTATGTGGCTTTCTGTGCTTGAACAGAGATACAAAAACAAACAATTCATAAGGAAGTCATTATCGAATTTATAAATATGGGTACACATTACCTAAATCTGGATTTCATAAATATGCACTTGCCCGGTGTGATTTTTCCATTACATATTAGATTTGGAGGCTCTGATTGTGGCTCTTTGCATCATGTCAGTGATCAATGGAGTAAATAGAAATATTACAGGCTGACAGAATATGGTTTTGCATGTCTAATCAAATGTAACCTCTGCTGATTTCAAAGGGACATTTTCATTTACATAGAACTACAGCCTTACTTTTCTTCTTACAAAATATGAACATAAAATCTCTCAAAGTTCGGAATGCTATTGCCAAGAAACTAACACCCATATCCAGAAAAGACTGTATTTTGTCACAGGTAAACTAAAACCTATCTATGTTTTAGTTAATTCCTTTTTTACCCTTTACAAAGTAGATAATTACCCGTAGATTAGGATCAACAAAGAAAAGCATCCTCAATGTATATGCAAACCTTTTTTCTAATATCTCAAAAGGGAATACCAAAAGTAAATACCATAACCATTTATTATATAATTTACACTCAATATTTACATTCATTGCCATCTTCTTCCATGAATTCCCTTAATAATGCATGGCCTTTGAGCATTCCTAAAAGTAGGAATATTTTATCTGAAATAATAGTAAAAAAAACATTGTGATTAGCCTATGAGACCTGACCGTTGATATAATATATATATATTGTATTGTCTTGAAAATGGGCTTGCAGTGGTGTGGTTAGCTGAGAACTGCAGTTGCATTGACATCTTAAACAGGAATTGTTCAAAGGTCATTTTTATAGACACACACACACACACACACAGAGAGGCATCTCAAATCTAGAAAACTAAACAAAGACTTAAGTTTGCTCAGCTAGTGGTGCCAATTAAGGTAATACAGTTTATTCTACTGTAGAGGGGGAAATGTACCAAATCCACATCACATGTGGAAATCCTGCATGGCATTCCTGGTTGCGGTTATTTAACACATTTTTCCATATATTTTGAGCTTACAGTCCTACTCAGTCCAGAAAGTCCAGAAAGCTGATGTTTTGAAATATGAATGTAAAGTCTTCCAGGGCTCTGCCTACTATTGCCATGTACAAAATTACATCCTTTGGTCATTGCAGGATTCCTAATAGTTCGTACTATTTCTTCTTTTCTCTCAGTAAGAACTCTTTCCTGCTTGATGCACAGACAGTGTTCTCCTTTAACCCCCTCGGAAACTTGGCAGTAGCTCTTGCATTCATCCTCTCTCCTGTTCACTCACTGCTCCATTTATCTGATGAAGTGGAATGTCAATCACAAACCCTTAGACTGTCATCATCAGTTTGTTTATCATTAAGGTATACAAGACACCACATTGTTTCTGCTTTCAGAGACAATCACAGCTATCCCTCTGAAAACCCAGGCCTTTTTTCTTCTTTTTTTAAACAGCTTTTTTTAAATATATGTCTGCAGAGAGGAAATATGGGCGTAAAACAAGGGCTTTGGTCATTTCTTTTGTTCTTTGCAAAGCCTTGCTGAAAGTTTAAGCTGTAGGTGGGATGTGACACCCCATTAAACAAACACATGGAGAATTGACTGCTCAGCTTGATCTTATTACCTCACAGCAGTGTGGACAGGAGAAGAACATGCAGTTGAACTGTGGCTGACACTGTGTTAGACTAGTAAGACTGTTGTAATAGCATGGAGAAGAATATTGTGCTATGGAAACAATTGGAAAGTTATTTAATCTGATAACGTGACAGGGGCTAGTAGTTTGAAAATAACAGGTGTTTTTTTTAACTTTGTGCTTTTATGGAAGCCTTGGTCAAGTAGAGATATTTAATACTTTTAAATCAGCTTATTGCTGGTTGAGTTTTTAAATCATTTGGATTTTCTTCCCTTAGGATGGAAAGAAATGCCTCTAATGTACCATACTTTCAGTGGAGTAACTTTTGGGCTGTCCAAAACATGAGCTGACCATCTCTGCCCACTGTTTGTCACATTCTTGTAGCAGTAGGCCCACTTCTTCTCTTTCTCTACTGGCATAGCCTGGGTACTTCTTGTCCATGGCGGTCGCCATGCTGGCCGCCAAGTGGCTGCCCATGCTACTGCTGGCAGGGTGGGTGAAGGCCAGAGCATGCTGAGAGCTTGGCCCCAATTGAGGCCACAGGCAAGCAGACAGTGGGACGGAGAGGGCGGGGCTTGTGGTAGCTGCCCAAACACTTTTCACCCAGAGGGATACAAAGCTTTGTCTGCTTGCAAAGGGGACACTTTGAAACAGAACTAATAGCTCCTTTTCAAACCATCCCCTTTGCAAACACTTTGAGTCTCTGTCATTTCTCCATCTGGATGAAAAGTGTTTGGCAGCCTATGCGGCGCTTGGGAACGGAGTGATTTGGTCCATTCCCAAGAACCCTATAGGTGACCAAACACTTTTCGACCAGACGGAGAAATGACAGAGACTCAAAGTGCTTGCAAAGGGGATGGTTTGAAAAGGAGCTATTAGTTCTGTTTCAAAGCGTCCCCTTTGCAATCAAAGTTTTGTCTGCCTCTGGGTGAAAAGGGCACAGCAGAGCTAGGTGGAGGCAGAGGCAATCCCAACATGCCGCCCACTCCGTCCCACCATTTCTCAGCTTGCCTGCACCTGCGCCTAATGAAACACCCATGTGGGGCATCGGGATCACCTGCCTCCCCCACCCCCATACCTCCACCTTGTTCTGGTGCTGCCATGCAAGCCTCACATGAGCCTCTCCTGAGTCAGGCAGCCATGCAGCATCTCTGGATCACCTGTTTTCTACTTCCCCACCTCTGCCTCCATGCTCAGACTTACCGGTATTTGTGCTGCGCCAAGGGGCTGGAGGGCTATGGCTATGCCAGACATCATTGGCCCCCATGTGCTCACCGCCTCTCATGCTAGCCATGCCCATCCCCCCAGATTTATTTTTGTGGTAGGGCTTATATTAGGCCCACCCCAAAAGATCTGGCTAGGGCTTGTTTTCGGAGTGGGTCTTATTTTTGGGAAAACACATTAGTAGTCTGTGGTAGTTTCTGAGATGTTCTTGATGTATGGCAGTGTTATTCTTTTTAGCACTTCTGTTGGTTCTTCTATACTGGCTTGAGTGGTGAAGCACTTTTTGACAAAGTTGCATGGAAATCCATTTTGTTGGAATATGTTGTATACATGCTCTGTTTCCCTTTCCTGCTGTTCAGAGTTGCTGCAATGAGTTTGTGTTTGTCTAAACAACACAGCTTCTCTTGTGGGAGTTTGGTAGTAGAGGACTTAGGTGGTGTAGATGGGTTTTTTGTTACTTGTATTTCTAGTTTGCCATTGTGATCCCTGCAAATCAGGATGTCCAGAAAGGTTAGCAAGTTGTTGTTTTCTTCTTCTCTGGTAAACTCAGTTCTTTTGAACTGTTGTCGATGGTTCTGTGGGTGTTCTCTAACTGGTCTTTTTTTATTATGGTGAAATTGTGTAGATATCTGATCCATATTTTGGATTGTATTTGTGGAAATACTAGGGCTTCTAGATGTTGCATAACTACCTCCACTATAAGTCCTGAAAGTGGTGATTCCATAAGTGTACCTTTGCTTTCTTTTGCCAGAGAAATTCTATTTCTTTTTGTGGGTCTTTCTATTTTGTTATCTTCTCCAGTTCTCTCTCTTCTATTTTACTTTTCTCCAGGCACTGCCATGTACACTACCCAGACTTTTTTCTCTTTCTTAGTGACAATTGTTAAGTCTGGGGGTGTCATGTGGCATGTGCATGTTGGTTTTAATTCTAAGGTCCCAGAACTTTGGTTCTTTAGTTTCTATGACTTTCTCTTTTATGATCCCACCAATTATTACTATTATTTTATTTATTTTTATCCCATCTTTATTATTTTTTATAAATAACTCAAGGTAGCAAACATCCATAATATTCCTCTTCATCCTATTTTCCCTACAATCACTCCGGCTGATAACAGATTGGCTGATAGTGGCTGGCCCAAAGCCACCCAACTGGGTTTCATGCCTGAGGGTCTAGAACTCACAGCCTCCTATTTTCTAGCCTGGTGCCTTAATGACTAAATGAAACCAGATGGTTTTTTTTTAGAATGGATATGCTTCTTTGAAAAAAGAAAATAAAAGTTTAAGTCTCAAAACAGGATTCCTAATAAAGTCTCAACAATAATTTGTTATGAAACAACAGAGTAATACAAATTAGATGCTAGGATTGAGAATAAATTTTACCTGTGCTTTTTAAGTATTAGGTAAAGTTATTTTCATTCCAAAGAAGGTTTATAGGTATCATTTGGAGACATCCTAAATCTTAGAGCTCTTCCACCAAGATTTACTTCCTATATGAAAAAAGTAATGGCTGGATAGGTGCTAAAAAAATGACTCTAAAAAAAAGTCTCACAAATGCTTCTATTGTTTCCCTCAAAGCACATACTGAGGAAATCATTACCAGCCTACATGAACCTCTACACAAAATATTGTAAATAAAAACATTTATTAGACTCATTAGTTATTTGTGAAGCCTCATGTTTTGAAATCTTCATGCCTGTCCTGGAAGATAATTAGGATAATCACATTCTTGAACATTCTTCAAATTGTCTTTCCTAGAAAGTGACAGTAGAAAAGGGCTGTTACTTCTAAAGGCAGGTGAACAGTCAGTGTGACCCAGACATTTAGCCTGGATGGACCCTTTGACCTGATTCATTGGGGTTCTTCTTATATTCTTGAAAACAACATGCTTTACATATTTTGTGGTAAAGGAGCTTTTAATTACATTGCTTTAAGAGCAGCAGTACCTCATTCAAATAATGACATTAATCCATTTAAGCACACTGAGAACTGTAAGGCATTCAGAAGCGGGCACTCAGCTGAAGTTGCATCTGTTTGATGTATAGTATGTGATATTCAGAAACCTGGGAGGTAAAAAGGTTTGAACAAGTCAAATTTCATTTGTTTTTAAGAAAAAAAGAAGTAAGAACTTTCTACTTATGGTAGCTTATTACCAAAATGGGCCACCCACAGAGAAATATTTAAGACTTTGAAAAATGGATGGATGGATATTATTGGAGCTATTGTGATGACCAAAGATTTCCAGAATATCACCAAGGGAGAAGGTTTTTTTTTTTAATTGTTTTCCTGTACATGAAGATCTGATAAGAAGGAAGGATATCCAAATGCTTTCCCAGCCCACTATAGCAATAGCACTGAGGTTTATATCCCACTTCACAGTGCTTTACATCCCTCTCTAAGTGGTTTACAGAGTCAACATATTGTCCCCAACAAACTGGCGCCTCATTTTACCCACCTCGGAAGGATGGAAGGCCTTGAGCCTGGTGAGATTCAATCTGCCAAACTGCTGGCAGCCGGTGATCAGCAGAAGTGACCTGCAGTACTGCACTCTAACCACTGCGCCACCGCAGTTATTATATCTTCATATAATAACCTGGTTCATCTAGTGGGCTAAGAAAAGTGGGCATCGCTTGAGGATTGGAGCCTTCTAACCTTCTGCAAGACTGCATTTAGCAATAGGATGATGTCATTGGAAGAAGTAAAGCCATTTTTTTTCCATTTTCTTTGAGAATAAGGCATCTTAATTCTGAAGGTAAAAAAATCTGCCACCAAAATCCCTGCTTTATAATTCATGGATTGTCTTCCCCTTTGCTAAGACAGTAGTTGACTTCCTACAGCACTCTTAACCATAAATGACAGAAAGCCATTTTAGGTTAATTCATATTGTGGAAACCAAAAATATATTTTGTGATTTGCTCTGAAAATGAGTCTTGCCATGATGTCCTTCTCTATTCTGTAATTGGGTGTTTTTTTTTAACGGATTTTTAAAGGAGCCTCTACATACATGATGGTTGTTCTCTCCCTGAAGTCTGGAGAGTATATAATGCTCTTTGAATGAATTATAGTGATTAGGATCTGCAACACAACTCCCAGTGGCAGAGTCCAGATTTTGTTTGCCAGTGTATGCAAATGGTGGTGCTTATTCTTGCTCCAAGCACAGTAAGATCTGTTCTACTTCTTTATTTTCCCAAAGCAGAAGCTGAATTCCCCTATCATTTCTCTTCAGACTCTTAATCACTCTGCAGTGATTAAGCAAATGGGGGGGGGGAGAAGCAGGAAAAAGTGGGAATATTTTAGCTTTCCTAGAATGCTACGTGTAACCTGATCTGACACCTCCACCTTCCTTATGTAAAGTTTGTGGTGTGTGAATGGCTCTATTTCCCCAGGTGAGTCTTTCATTAGCAGTCCATTTATGATGCTGCTGAATGAATGATTCTTACACCTGGTTCTGAAGATTACAACTGTTGCAATGTCCCCATGAGATCAAAATTCGGGCATTTGGCTGCTTGCCCATATTTATGACCACAGAGTGCACTTCAGTTCCCCCCACATATATCTCCCCCTCAGGATTCACCTTTTGGCTGCCCCTGCTGCTTCAGGAAAGCTGCTTGAGGCTTTGGGAAAAAGTATTCGAATAGCCAGCAGCTGCTTTACGAAAGGCACAGCTCATCAGTAATGGGAGGAAGAAGATGGTGAAGGTCAACTGGAGGCAACAGGGATGGTGGAGCATAGTGTGGTAGGGGTGCAAGGTAGAGCATAGAGCAAGCAAAAGGTCAGAAATGTGGCAGATATGACGTTGCAAGGACTTGAAGTGGAGGTGAGTGCAGCGAGACAGGAAAAGCATAAGGCCCTCACCTAATGACAGTGTGATCCTGACTTAACGATTGCAACTGAGAGTACCAAAGGCTTCAGGATCCAATTTGGGTCGGTCATTGAGACCACAGGTTTAATCTTCTGAATTTTTGGACTTCCAAGTTCAAAAGCTTGGGAGACTAAACCTCTGTTCCCAGTGACAGACCCAGATTGGATCCTGCATCATTATCCTGGGACATGTATATTTGCCTTCATTCATGAGTACCAAAGCTGTTGTTGCCAAGTGGTGTGGCCACACGATGTGTCATCTAACAACTATTTAGTGATGAATACTCAAATCCCAATTAGGGTGGTTAAACTAGGACTACCTGTACAATTGTTTTTAATAACCATGATGCAATGTTAAACAAATCATTCTCTTTGTCTTTCAGTTGCACTTCAATACAATTATGTAAGACATAACAATACTTGCCCAAATTACCAGGGCTATTCTAAAGACTTTGGAATATTTTGCATATTCTCAAAGTATATGACTATGTAAATTTATTATCTTTCTTTTTACTGTTAGAAAGATATGCAAGGTTGACTTAGCCTTCTATCCTTACGAGGTTGCTAAAATGAGAACCCAGATTGTTGGGGGCAATATGCTGACTCTGTAAATTGTTTACAAAGTGCTGTAAAGTACTGTGTGGTGGTATATAAGTCTACATGCTATTGCTACTATGTATGTATTGAAAGATGCCTGTATCCTATTGGTTTATGATCTGATGAAATACATTTTTCTACAGCGCCTTTTCTCTCTTACCTGAGATCCCTGGTTTTTTTACTAAACATTAATATTTGTTTTTAATACACTCTCTTTTTATACTGTTTTTGTGTTAGGATTCAAAGCAAAAAGGTATTCTTGAGTGTGTGGGTTCCCACAAACAACACTAAGAGTTATAGTCCTTATATGGACCATTTCCTTTTCCAAGATAACACTGCAAGCAGCCACATGATTCCAGGAAAAATTGCCTTTTATTTAGGGAGTTGTGGGTAGATTCTATTAAGGAGTCGAAGATGGATTTATATCCCCACCTGCTCCAAATAATCTTTTCCTTCCAAATTCAAAGTGCTGGTTTTAAGTGTGTATGACCTGGCATGGCCCCTTTGCCATTGCCTGGCACACAAAAATTGCTTTTTAATTAGTCTGAGGTTGTGCCAAAAGTTCAGAATTGTACATCCCATGGTATTCTCTGTGATATCCAATAGAAGTGAAGTTTTGTTGTTATAATGATAGGATAGGAAGACTATTGAACTTTGATGTTGGAAGAGACTCCTGAGAATATCATGGAAACCAAGAAAACAAACCAATGTATTATCGGAGAAATCAATCCAGAGTTCTCACTTGAGGCATAAATGATCAAGCTCAAATTATCCTACTTCAGATACATTATGTGAAGACATAACTTTCTGGTGAAGACTCTAATGCCTGGAATGGTGGATGGAAAGAGAAGAGGATGACTGGCAGCAAAGTGGATGAACTCAATTGCAGTGGCAATGAATGCCCAATTGAAAGACCTGAAATAACCAAGTTAAGAATAGATCAGGGCTGTCGAACTCCCAGCCCGCAGGCTGCATGTGTCATGAGTTGGCCACAACCATGTCCGGTTTAGCGAAGGGGAAAAAAGTCCCAATATGCCATGTGATGCTGCCATGACAATGTGAGTTTGACACCCCTGGGATAGATCATCATGAATAAAATCTATCTCTATAGTTGCTAAGAATCCACAACAATTTGATGGCACATAAGAATAAGAATAATATATCAAGGAAGTTACAGATAGTTCTCAATTTAATGATCACAATTGAGACCAGGGAGTTGCACCCAATTTTATGAACTTTTTTGCCATTGTTGTTAAGCAAATAACTGCAGTTGTAAAGTGAATCATTAAGGGAGTCTGGGTTCCCCTATTGGCTTTGCTTGTAGGAAGCCAGCTGGGAAGATTGCAAATCTGGGATGCTGCAACAGTTGTGTCACTTTTTTCAGTGCAGTTGTAACCCCGATTGATCAAATGGTTGTAAGATGAGGATTACCTGTACTAAGTGAACAGAGGTATAATTTGCTTTTCTCTCTAAAATATATATTCTTAAATAGTGTATAATATATAGAGCTTATCTGTTTGTTTAATCAGTGACATCATCAAAATAAATGCCATCCGATGCCATGTCACCAGGTCACATGCCTATTGGATATGAAGCTGCTACTCAATGCCATCAAGAACAGCTGGTTGCCAGCCCTAAAGTTAATGATTAAGCTAACTCTCCCCTGGAGTACATTGACCTCTAGTAACATTAGGGCGTAACTGTATTGAAAGCATTTATGTTTAAGCAACCCCTAATTTGTGCACTTTTATAATAAAGAAAGCTCTAATGAAATCTTAATTTTTATGGAGTTTTTAAAATCAGTGTCTGAAATGCATGAAGAAATAAAGCTACAGGCTTTATTTATTTATTTTTGACCAGGTCTAACCATAATTAATGCCATTAAAGCTGCCCTATAATCAATGATTAACATAACTCTCCTCTTGAATATCTCATCCACCAATAATCTTCACCCTGCTTTGTGCTTTTTTAAAACAACTAAAGCCCCAATAAAGTTATATTTTGTAACTTTATATTTTAAGTTTTAAGTTTTAAAATCAGTTCTGAAAAACGGAGGGAAAGATCATTGAAATCTACTCTGTTCGGAAACAGTTAAAGATATTGCCGAATGGTTTTTTTAAACGTTCCAAATGGATGAATATGGATATGTACAATGTAAGGCCTTTGCAGGACCAGATTTGACTCCTCAAAGTGTACCTCATTAGTGTGTGTGTGAAGGAGAGCACAGTGGTTAGAATATTTGGCTAAGGTTGAAAATACCAATTCTAATAGGACATCACTCGTAATCATCTGAATTCTCATGGATAAACCAATAGCTTATAATAGATAAACCGAAAGCTTTTAAAGGCTTTTTGTGAGGATAAAATATGAGGAGAGAAAATTCTTGCATGCTGCATTGGGGCAACTTGAAGAAAAGGCATTGCACACAAAGTTAGCTGCAGTTGGTGTGCAGGGTGTGAGGAGTTGTGGAATGAGAATGAAGAGATTGTGCTTGAAACTTTAATAGAAAATAGGGCTTTCGGTGGAAGATTTGGCCAGTTTAAAAAGAAACAAAAAGATATAGAATGTTTACCACAAGTAGGAATAATGGGACTGTGTGAGGGAAATTATGTATTTTCTATTATGTATCTCACTATTTAAATCTCCCAATTTAAGAGAATATTGTAGCTCATGATTGAACTGTGGGAATCCTTGGTGCTGTCTGAGTTTGCTTATTATCTTGCAGAGGTTTCATTACCAAATTAGGTAACATCGGTGCTAGAAGGGGTTTGCTCTTATTTTATATGGCTTGCTCTGTCAGTGGTTAATTTCCATTTTACTATATTAACGAGAAAATTGAAGCAAAAATATGCTTGAGGTTCTTTGTAATGAAAGGCTTGTATTAAAGGAAAGAGAATCTTTACATCTCAGATATTAAGACAGTGCTTTTCAATCTTGGCAACTTTAAGATATTTGGACTTCAACTGGAAGTCTGGCTGGAGAATTCTGGGGGTTAAAGTACATACATTTTAAAGTTGCCAAGATTGAAAAACACTGTTTTAAGTGAAGAGGTTTGATAGTCTGCTCCACTTTAAATGGACCACATATTTACCTTGATAGGGTCCTTTGAGAATTGTGGTGATTGGAATCATTAAATGAATAAATCTCTCGTTTTCCTGGGAAATCTGAGATTCCTTTCAGTGTAGTGCTTGGCAAAGGTTGATTTTGTAACATACTTTTTTTCGGCAACTTGATTGCAGTTTCCTTGACAAGGATTCCTTTAGATAAAATTTATTATCAAAACTTCCCTGGGGCCAGACAAAGTAGCTTGCACAGTAGGGAGGCTCTGGTTGCCTTTAGAGTTTAGTAGGGTAGCAGAGTGAGAAAGAACCATAGTGTTGTGTGAGAAATAGTAGTAATAATAACCATTTAGACAAGTTTTCTGCTTGTACAACTGGGGAATGTTTTGGTGTCTACCCACCAAGGGGTTCTGTTCCTTTAAGCAAAATAAACATATTAGGTTGCAGTTGAGGGAATTGGGATTTATTTTTTTACTGTGTTCAGGGAATAAGTAATCATATCACTAGGGGGAAAATAGAAGTATCTTTTGAAGGCATTAGAAAAGCTTAGCTCTCCAAGCAGGTTTCTGCCTGGATAAGCCAACAAGACTATTTTGGATTCAAACATGTATTGTTCCATTAGAATTGTGTCCTTTTAGGGTCATCTGTATAGACAGTATCACATATTTGTATTTTTGGAACATAATCCATTGTTTCTCAAGGAATAGCAACCATTCATACCAGAGGTGGGTTCCTACCGGTTCGGACTGGTTCTACCGAGTAGGTAGTAGGCCGCTGGTGATGTCATGGAGCTGGTTCTGTTGCTCCGTGGGTGCCGACATCTTTTTGGGGGAATTTTTTTTTTTTGAAAAAAACATTTTTTAATTTTTTTTTTCTTCTGCGCATGCACAGAAGCCGAATTTCCGGCACTGTACATGCGTCACCATCTTATTTTCGGCCTTTATTTATTTTATTTTTTTGGGGGGGGCTTTTTTTACTGCATATGCATGTGCGTGCCCACGTGGCACGAGAGGCAGCGAACCGCCGGCAAGGTAAATTACAACCCACCCATTGTATATTCATACAATATACTTGAAACAGTTAAAGTGCTCTGGTATGTTTGGGGAAAAATGAGGTTCCTACACTTCAGGTGGGCAGGAAGAAGACAATAATGTATTGGGAAATCTGGATCAATAATGATTTCTGATGCCTAATCAAATACTCTAAGACAGAAATTATAAAGATGTAACATCTATACAAGTGCTGAAATAATGAAACCTTAGGGAAAACCAGGAATAATTTCATATGCAAAAGAGGTGTAGAATCATAGGGTTGGAAGAAATCTTTGAGGTCTTTTAGTCCAATCCCCCATTCCTGGGTCAAGGCAGGAATCCTTAGAAATGATTGTCCAGTACATACTTGAAAATATCCAGTGATGGAGCAGTTCTAGGAAGCAAGCTGTTCCATTGATTAACTGGCAGGAAATTTCTCCTTAGTTCTAGGTTGGATTTCTCTTTAATGAGCTTCCACCCATTGCTTTTTGTCCTGCCCTCAGGTACTTTGGAGAATAAGTATGGATTTCATAAGTTTGGAGAATAATAGGAATAAGTAATTATTCATAAATACATTTATGAATGGTTTATGAATTATGTAACAGAAGCTATCATTTTTAATCATGTTTTTCATGTATGACAGTGCTTGTTTTTAAAGCTATGAAAAAGTTAACGTATACAGCTCAGATCAAAACAGGCAACCACATGGTAAAATAATATACAAAAATCAACTAAACCCTCCAAACCACCTTCAGAAAACCAAAAGGCCCAGTAGTCCAAGAAGGAAAAACAGAAATCATCTACAACATATTGTATAAGGACTCTAACAACCACTGTTTAGGACAGACATGTAGAAGATTAGCAGAGCAAATCCATGAATACTAATTAGCAATCAGAAGACATAATGAAAACTCCTTAATTTCACAGCTCATGGACAGACTTAACCATAGTTACAACTGGAAAACTGTTAGATCAAGCTAAATCCCAAACTCCTAGAAAATTCCTGGAAGCTTCGAGCTCAGACAAATGTGCCATCAACAGGCACATAGACATAAAAAACATACAGTATATACAACATTTTTAAAAAAGTTAAAAAGAAAACATAAAGACATTTCCTCACCAGTTATCAACACCCAGATAACCTAGTTGACTAGTGAAACTCCACTTTCCTGTCTGGTATGTCTACTGATAGATCTGTGGGGGGGGGGAACTATTGTTTTTCCATTCTTCTGATAATTTGGGCTAAAACGGGAGAGAGGGAGGACTACATTTTCACTACCATCGGTGATCTTGTAAGAAAAGAATAATCAGTCTTTTGATATCCACCTATGAACTTTTTAAAACTTTTTTTATCAGATTGCACAAGTTGTACCAAGCTGTTCACTTTTCACCAACTTGTACAATAAGTTTAAAGTGAAGTGAGGAGGGGGGGAAA
This sequence comes from Pseudoxenodon macrops, assembly GCA_032467955.1. Classification (NCBI taxonomy): domain Eukaryota; kingdom Metazoa; phylum Chordata; class Lepidosauria; order Squamata; family Pseudoxenodontidae; genus Pseudoxenodon; species Pseudoxenodon macrops. The sequence goes on along the minus strand of JANHFT010000880.1, from coordinate 84,946 downwards.
CCTCACCAATTGGGATCCACCCAGGAGGGGTCAGACAGCCACAATTAAATGACCCTGGGTGATAACAACTGGACTCAAGAAGTTTCCTGCTACAGCACAAGAGAGTCAACCAGAGTAGTAGCATTTGCCTACAATGAAATGAAATGGAGAGGGTGAGCCAGACAGCATTGCTGGTGCTGGCACAAGTCAGAAAGCACTACTTTTGATGCATAGATGGAAAAATCTGTTAGTCTTCCGGTAAGCTATGGAGGATGACATCATGTGTTCCTGGCCTCAGGACAGAGCTAGTGATCCTGTATCTCTACCAATCCAGTACAAAATAAAAGGACATACTCCAAGGTCGATGTAGACCCATCTCTACCTTGGAGGGGGATGCCATCCTTTCTCAAAGGGGTGAGACATAACTCTACTGCAATGTAAAGAAGTACAGATTTGTGAGGTTGGTGTCACTCAGCTGCAGCTGGGATTCCAACAGCAGCACAAAGTGGTGTGTTGTTTGGCTTTGCAAAAGCACAAGCCATTGTTTCTTGTTCAGTCACCCTGTGCCATGAGAGCAAACGGGATTGCCTTGTTTCTCTCTTTCCCTCTCCTTCCCCCCTTCCCCCATTTCATTCGAGTGGAAGAGGCATATTCTCTGTCTGAAGTCCTTATGATAATCACAGGATTGCCTGGGCTTTCATAGCTAAATAAAAAAGCAACGCTAGCCATATTGACAATGAGAAAAGAGTACCCATAAAGGCTTTATTAAACTTCAAAACACCTGGGTATTGATCATTTAGTAAGAAATTTTCAATCTCCTCTTCATAAGTGGAGCTTATCAGACTCGAGAGCAGAGGCATTAACTCTGACCGCCAGTGTGAATACAGTGGGCACTTTAAAAGGATGTGTAAAACAGACTCAACCTCTGTGTTCTATAATACAATGTATTATATATACATTGTATTGTAGAACACAGTTCAATGTATTACAATACAATACAATATAAATTTGTATTTATAGCCTTAGCTTCAAGAAACAGTTTGGTGGAGGCACAGAATAGAAGGGAGGGGGGAAACTGGAGAAAATCATGAAATATAAAGACCTGCAAATCGAAATAGAATTGTGGCAAAAGAAACCAATATAGTACCAACAGTAACAGGCACCTTGGGTGCAATCTCAAAACATCTGGAACACCATTTGACAAAATCACCATCAGTCAATTGCAAAAGGCATCTTTATTTGGAATATCTTACATTCTGTAGCAGCAATTTAATACCTTTAATATTACTGAATAACAACATTTGCCTGTTCCAGATACTTGGGAAGGACTCGATGGACAAAAATGCCAAATCCAGTCTATATTAGTTTCTGCTACAGGAAAGATTACATAGCTAAAAGTAACATACAATTAATTTAATCATATGTATTAATAATTTTGGTTTGAAGTTATGGCCTGAGAAACAGTTATTTACAACCTGTTGCTGAAGTTACAACCACTG
>JANHFT010000880.1:62267-75339 GCA_032467955.1 Pseudoxenodon macrops | reverse complement strand
TTTCCAGCACTGTGCCTGCATTGCCATATTGTTTTTGGCCTTTTGAGGGGGGAATCTTTTGAAATTGTTTTCTACTGCGCATGCGCGCGCCCACAAAGCGCACCCATGCGGTGCGGGAGGCAGCGAACCAGCGGCAAGGTAAGCTAGAACCCAACCCTGAACCTCTCATATAAGCTTTTCTTGTATCCGAAACCATTATTGAATCATTGCCTTGGTTATTTCTGTAATGTTTCATTTAATTTCTTCTAAAATAACTAAACTTGTTTTTGTAAACCAAACTCACAGGATTATAATCAGAGAATATTATTTTCTCTTTTACAGAAGTCTGATAGAAATTTTGTTTAGGACAATTATTTCTGTATTATCAGTCTGCAATCTTGTATTAATATGCTGTTGCAGAATTTGATCCTCTGACTTCTTCCTCACAATTACCCAATTCTTACTCCAATCGTCTATTTATAACTGTTTTCTTACTCCAAACTTTTCACTCTATTGTTAACTTAGCTTGGTCTAGGATACTCACTGTTTTCTAGTTGAAACTATAGTGAAGTCTTTCGTTGGTTTGTGTGCTATGTTGATGCCATGTGGTTGTAATAGTCTGGTGGGTGTTTTTTGATATATGGCAGTATTACCTTTGTTGGCTGTGCTTTGGGGAGGTTGAGTGGTCAGGCACTTTTTGATAAAGTTGTGTGGGTTTCCATTTTGTTGAAAGATGTACATTGCATTAAGCAACAACCAAACCAAAACATTTGGGAATTCTTGAATAGAAATGGTCTTCTTCCTAGCCTTCTTAGCATCTCTTACCTCCTCTGTTGGGTTTATTTGGGAATAATGCTCACAATTCTCTGCTACCTTATTATTTCTTGGTGCCAGATTTGCTCTGGGTAAAACCTTAGGTAGGGAGTAGCTACCCTTCCTTGTCTGAGACTGTTCTGCTGCTGTTTGTTTTAGGAAAACCTTAATGGGACAGCTTGTGCTTTTAGGGTATGAAGTCATGTCTGCCCTCAAAGCTAGCAGATTTCCTCCTTGGAAGTGGGTGCCTACACAAAAGTGTAGCTATAATAAGAGCAAGTTTCATCTTGTTTCATCCAGATCCACTGCAGCTTGTTAAGCTCTTGTGAAGTTAAAATTATATTCTGTGCTTTACTACTTTTGATTAAGCCTTGCTTATTGACTTCGCAAACTGTAAAAGCCAAATGAAATCTGATACTAAGGAGAAGAAACTAGAATTAGCTCTTATAAGATGAAGTTACACATAACGTCTTGACATCAGCAGAGGGGTGGAGAGGAAACAACTGTCCTGCTACCCAGAATGTAAATTATATCAATTCTGTGATAAGAAATGTAAGAAAGGGGCATATAGAAGTGGAGTACAGGAGAATGAAATCTAACAGCAGATTTGAACATATAACACCAAGCCATGTGCTATGACTTGCTAGGCTTGTTTCATATGTTACATTAAGCAACAACCAAACCAAATAATAATACAGTGCATAAGCAGGAAAAACCAGTATCTACTTCTAAGGAAACTCCCAGCATTTTTAGCTGCCACCTACTATGCAATGATGGCATTTTTAAAGAAGGAAATGAATCCACTAGTAAACAGATCTTTTTCAACCAATGTGCCTCTACTTCAGGGGGAAAAAACCACATGTATGTCCTTTTGCCTTTCCGTAAAAGAGGAGGATTCCCCACTCACTTCACTACAAGTTGCAGCAAGTGGCGTGGGAGACAGGCAGTCTGAGTTTACTCTGTGCCGTGTACATCTTGGGAACTCACTGGCTTGTGATGTGGCAGGATTTAGCATAATATGTAAATCTGGAAATAAATATTATTTACTTTCTACTCCCCCACTGTCATATTTTTTTACATTTAATCAGCTTTAACACAGTTTTGAAGGTAATTCCTACAGACATATGCTTAAATTAGTAGCTTTCTACTTTAGGTAATAAGGAACAAATCTAGTATTTCATAACAGGAGTGTTTTGAAAAGAGGCAAGGTATTTGGTTGGGACCTATGTTTCATTTGAGATTTAACCTGGGCTCTGTAAGTTAAGTAACCATGAGTCCTAGTTTGGCCAACTGCGTGATTGTGGGCTATTCACTTTCTCTCAGTCCAAGAAGAGACAAAGAAGCAGAAGAGGCAATCTCTTCTGAATAATCTTACCAAGCAAACTTCAGGGACTACTGTAGGAGAGAGGGAAAATGATGTCATTTCAAACAATGTATGTAACATGCTGTTTGGGCCACAGTGCCTGCTTGAAAAGGTGGATTGAGTTGTTCTGATCTGTGATGAACAAAGAGATGAAACACTGCTAAGGCTGTCCCAGTCTGTCCTCCTTCTTTTCCATAATGAAAGAACTATTGTAAAAAATAATGAATCATTTAAAGCTGCTACTACTACTGCTAGGCCACTTTACAATGCAGTTTTTAAGATACTGAAATTTCCTTATGGATTTTGTGGGCTGCAGAAAACTAGAGCATTACTGGATAACAGCAGAGAGATATAGAAAGTTCTCAACGGTTCTCTGGGGATCATCTTTTTTTTTTAATAGAATAAATTCTGGCTGCCATAGAACTGGCTAGGTAGAGAAATCAGATATTTTCATCCCTATCAAGTCACTTCAACTATCCCCAAAGAGAAATTTGTGCATAGTGAAGTTTTGATATAATGTGTACAATGTTTTTCTACAATTGTGAACTGATCCTATAAAATGCTTTCAAATCCTGCTGCAATTAAATAAGTACACAAATAAATCTAGATAATCCTTTTCTCCAATTTACTGGCAAAATTGTGAGAGAAGAGAGAAAAGAAATATAATTACCTTGCTTCTAATTATCTTGAGCCATTAAGTCTCTGGATTCTCTTTCAAAATGAAGAAATCTTCATCTTAATTTCTCTTTTAATATCTGCCTCTTGTATGCAATTGCATCTGTGGGAGCTGTTTATGCTACAAAAACCTATTTAGAATTCTTGGCAATAAAATTTGGAAAAGTATCCACTACGAAGAAAACAATTGCTGAAACCAATAGTTCTTTTCTTGGTGTGCTACTGACAAACCTCAGCTTCATAGTAATGTCATGATAAAAAATGAGCATGCAAGAACGCAGGAGGGAGTTATAGTTATATCGCTCTTGAAGCTTGAGACATTCCAGTGTCAGCAATTCAAACATAAAAGAGGCAATACATCTCTTGTCTCTGTTCTGTTAATCAAGTGGAAAAGGAATGGCAAAGATGAACCTATTGTAAACAAGTCCCAAACTTCTAGGGATTTTTATGTGTTTCGTTATGTGTTTTGGCCATGAGAACCATTTATTATTATTTTTAAATGTTTGGAGCTTTCCAAATCTGGATGCTATGATTAAATAGCCTGTCACTGGATCACTTGGAGCAATTTATTTTGTATCCAATTTGGCCTTTTGTTATTGTTGTTCAGTCACTAAGTTGTGTCCAATGCTTTACACATGGATCACAGCACACCCGAGTCCCCTATCTCCCAGAATTTATTCGTGTTCATTACGTCAGTGACACTATCAAAAACCATCTCATCCTCCTAAGACACTTTTCCTTTTGCCTTCAATGTTTCCTAACATCAGGGTCTTCTCCAATGAGTCCTCTCTTCTTATTTGGTGGCCAAAGTATTTGAGCTTCACTATCTGTCCTTCCAAAGAATAGTCAGAGTTTATTTTTTTTAGGATTGACTGATTTGATCTTCTTAAGAAGATCAAGGGACTCTTAAGAATCTTCTCCAGTACCACAATTCAAAAACATCAATTCTTCAATGCAATTCAGACTGGCTATTAGGGTAGTAGTAGATACCTCTGCAGGTATTTGGACCTACATGCATATCCATAATTATATGCAACACATTTAGAACACCATACATAACATATTATTCAAGATAATTTAGTTCTGGAAAAATTTTGTTTCACAATCTGAGTAGCTGGTCTAACAAGAAAAGTGAATGTTCTAGATGTGGAAAGAGACTTTTTCCACATCATAATATGCATCATTTTGGGTGCATGGGCCATTGTGAGGATAGTGACATATTGATGTCATAGAAACTAAAATGGGACTTGAGACCCTTTTGGTTTGTGGGTTGAGGGAAAAAAATTGTGACTTAAATTATCATTCTTTACACAATCCGAAAACTGGCTGGAAAATGTATCTCTTTTAGTGGTTTATGCTGAAAACTCTGAAGACAGCAGGTACTGAAATATTAATAATAGTAACTGATGGTAACAATGACAAGTTGGAGGCCACAAGAAGCCAGTAATTTGCAATGCCCATCTCTGACCAACTTCCAAATTGTCTCCAAATTACAAAGACAAATGGTGACTTTCATGTTCCAAATTATACTCTGTCGATGGAACGTAAAAAACATGTTGTTGTTTGCCTCCAAGCATCTATAAAGGTGCTACAATAAATATTGTATGTCTTATGATTTCTTTGGCTTTGCTTTTCTTTGTTTTAAATCAGCTTGTATATAAACCAACCAGAGAGCTCCTTATCTAGTTGTCTGTTGTCTGGTCTCTACAGTTACTAGCTTTGCTAGGAAGGACTTACATCATTAGACATGGTGTAATTGGTGCTGCGGGATTTAAGTAAATTAGATATCAGCTGCATAAACAAGGAAACTTCCTCTGAGGTTAATTATGTGTGGAAACACTAGCTGAAAGTTTGCATGTCACCTAAGAGACAGGGCTCTGAAGCAGAGAAGAAACAAAGAAAGCCTAGCTTTTCTTGTCTGTAATATAGTAGTTCATGTCGCCACCATCAACGCTACACCCTCTGCGCAGCTGCAGAGTCCTTTCCAACCATCCCATAAGCAGTGCAGTGAGATGGAATTCTGCATTCACCACTTGAGACAAAGACAGTCTTCATCTTCGATCGTCATTACAAAGTCCTCTTTTTCTTTCTTGCTAGATGTTTGCCCTTGTTGCAAGGCAACAGATGTCTCTGCCATACTCAGATGGGACTCTCTTATTGCTAAGAGCAAATCAAAGGGGAAAAAGCTTTGACCTCAAGTAAGAATAAATAAGCCAACCCTCCCTTTTTTTGGGAGGAGGGCAATTTTTGCAAAAAAACATAGAGCTGGGATGGTCATGTCATGAGCCAAATTTATTTGACTGTAGAGGCTCTTTCAAGGATGTTTGTCACACAGAGCTAGGGCGCATCTTCACCATAGCTACCTAATTAGAGACATTCAGCTCTTGAATAGCATGAAAGGAGCCACAAATATTCAAGCAAGATTTGACCAGGACAAAAAAAAAAAAAAAAGAGGAAATTGGCAAATGAAAAATTAAATGTAATTCTATTTAGATTAAATTAAAATCTGAATGTAATTGCACTTATTAAATACAGATAATGTTATTGTCGTGCAACAAACAATTTTTGGTTGATTGTGTACCTTTGCCTTAATGACAATGGCCACAGAGCAGAGGTACCTAAGAAAATTGTTTCTAGTTCGTTAAATCTATGAAACATTGAAAGTGTTTCATATAAGAAAGTATAACACTTAATTGCTCAATGGCCTGTGACTAGGCTGTTCTCCTTGCTCATAGCAGCCCCTGCAAACCTCTTGGCCTTACCATGGTTTCCCTCCCAAGTGGAGGTTCTTTTCTTCCCTTGAATGATGGTCTACTGCAGGATAGTCCTCTCAGAGTTTTGGTTATCAGGCTGCCCTTCATTGGAGCTGTTGACATTTCACTCCTATAAGTTACTAAGCCAGACTCTTTAGGTAAAGCTTTCTAACAGGAAGCCCTCACACACACACACACACACACACACACATTCTCTCCTGGGAGAGCAGGGGTCTGATACTCTATGGAGGGCTACCTCCAAGAGAAGGAAAAGAGTGGCAAAATAGCACTCTTGAATAGGTTTGATCCTGCCTTGCAAAGTTCTAATAGAGCCTGGTACTGAGTTGCATCCCTCCCTCCCATTCATGGTGACATCATCTGGAAAATATGAATGAGAGATATTACTCAAACAAGATAAAGTCATTTTGGACCCATGCATTTTGTTTTTTATCATTCACAGTGTATTTAAACCACAGATGGTGAGTATTCTAAGAGGCCACAGTGAAGGGCCGAGGAGCAGGATTTTTCAAGCCGAACCTCTCTTCCATATAAGGAGTGCCATGCTCCATAGTTGACTTTCAAGAAGTAATTGGAGTTAAAATGAAATTGCTGATAAGGCAGTCAGCTTGGGCTCCCTGGTTTACAGCATGCAAAAGGCTTAAAAATACTTAAAATACATTCTTTGTCAGAGTGAGTGTTATAATGCCTGCACAAAAATATCTATTACCTTCAAAAATAGCACCCATGATCCTTGTCCAAGATTCATCATATTTTAAATAACTACTTTTTTTTTTAATATTGTCAAATTATTCATATGTGTCTCTGGTAATGTTCAATTGCATTTGGAAGAGAGAATATGTGATTATAGCTTGTGCCATTGATTCTACAGAGTAATTAGGAGGATAAGAGGTAAAAACGTCTTGAAAAATGGTCCATTCTCCAAAAATCAGAACTTTCTGGAAAATAGCAAGGTATACATATACCAAAGATATCTACTATGCTATACGGTGGCTTCAAAACTTAGGTTGCAAGCATTTTCTTAATAAGGGTCTCTACATTACATTTTCAGAGTAATTTTATTTAATTTATGCATAATGTAGGTAGATCAAAAACTTATTTTGGAGGATCAAAATTAATTCTCGGTATTACGGCAGCAGGTTTAGTCCTTGAAACAATGACGTATTTTTAACAAATTCATTTATAATAAAAAAATCATAAAAATAACCTCTTAAAGAGTTAGTATATTGCACCCTCTTGTGGAGCAAAGGAGCCTTGCATCTATTTCATCTCCAACCCCAAAAGGTATTTTCAGATAATCACCCACCTTTCAATCTGTGTATTCCCAAATCTGCTCAGTCTTCATATTGTTCTTTTGAACAAGTAAGTGCAGTAATATTCAGCATATTGTATTTCCTAAAGCAGGTTGCTGAACCATTCAATTCCTAAAATGATGAATGAAGATGTTCATTTCAAATGAGTTAATTATTAATCATAATGCATTTCCAAGACCATAACTTGTACTCTTGTAAGTACTTAATGCTTGCTTTACTTTTATGCTTCAGAAATATTTAGTACTAAGATGCTGCTTATTAGGAAGAAGTGTTTGGGGCCTATCCATTAACTCACTTTGATTATTCAGAACATACAGTATATAGAGGGAACCATATGCTCTATTCTAAATAATTTTACTAACTTTTTCTCGCAAGACAGATTTTGAGCCTTTATATAGTTTATATAGTCTCTGAATTATCTTGAATATTTCACTTTTTATCTTTTTTGTGTGTGCAACTTGTCATATTTTCTCTCTCTAAAGAATGAATGATTAATTTATTAATAAAATTTATAATGGGTCCCTATCTCACAAAAAACTCTCCTGGGTGGTGTACAACAACACAATAAATTGGTTTGCCAAGAATTAACTGCTGGGACATGTTGCAGAATTAAAAATGTTTTAATTAATTTCATATAGAAGACTTTACTTCCTTTCTAAATGGCAGAATAGTGACATCTGTTGTAGGTTGAATTAAAATATTTGTAAAAACATTCCTGAACATTTTCTTCACCAGTTTTGATTTCTTAAAATTCTGCACTATATTTTAATTCTATTTTTGAGAACATATATTTGAATAGTCTAAATAACATAATCTTTGGCAAAAGAAGCTGGAGGCAAAAAATAAGTTCTGTAGTTATACTTAAGTGAGGCCATTAAATAAAATGTAAAGTTGGAAGCCAGAATTACAAAAATAATTCAGTGGGTTGTTCTTAGCTATATTTTATATATCAGCATGAGTAATATATATGAAGCAGCTGTATTTTCTTCATAGCCATATTTTCTTGAGTTGCAGGAAAGAGCAATACAGAGAAATTTTAAGGATGCAGAATGGAGTTCTTGAATTGTTTAGTTATATGAAGGTAGCTTAGAGGCATGTCTGGGTGTCCTGTCTTTCACTGTCCTGTTCTTCCCTAGTTCTCCATGCTTCGATTAAATCCCAAACAAGACATCAGGAAGACACTTCCTGATTCAATCATAGTGTTGATTGAAGCGGAGAAAGGCGGAAAATGTATTCTTTCCTTGGAGAAATCATTTATCCAACTCATGTGTCTATAATTCTGGAATTTTAAAAAGTTATTTATTGCTATTTGGCGGTAATAAAAAAAATTGTTACTATCTATCAAATATTTACTTTTCCTCTTATTTCATCAAGCAGTGCTGCTGAGAGTGGTTTTTTTGTTTTCTGTTCAGCTATTTCAGGAGAGAAAGGGAGTTAAGATACCCCTGATGCTACAAGAATTATTTAATAAAAAAACCAACAGCAATGCTACTGATCTAGAATATTGTAAGCTGCTCTTGTAATTTTTTTTAACTACTCAAGTGTCTGTCACAGTTGTAGATACATTTAAATATCTATAAAGGTAGTTCTTTAGTCACCAAGTGAAATCTTGACTGTTCTTATGATCTTACTTCAGTTTTCCTTTGCTTTACAGACCTGCAAAGGTCACACCTGCAAGAATTATTTTTAAAATTATTTTTTTCATCACTGTTATAACTACAAACAGTTGTAAATGAGGGACTGGTTAAAGGAGGACTATCTCAGTTCTCCTTTAGATACAAATGTTACATTCTAAAATGTCCCCATGTATTTCTCTGCTCCAGATAGATAGATTAGATATAAATCTTGACAACTTCTAGATATTGTCTCTTGCTATCACTGAGCACCAGGATGTGAGTAGTTCCTAAAGCCAACGTACTGTATATAGTCATCTAAAGTGCAAAGGTTCATGCATTCAGTTCCCAGTTCAGGGTTTGGACCCCATAGGATTTGGCACCTGCATCTAAAAAGTCCCAGTAAAGAAGGAAACTGGTCACATGGTACTTCCTGGTGGTCAGTGTAACTGGGTAGCTTGGAATTATTTATTTACAAGAAACTAGGACTTGTGGGTGTCCATGGGGACAAAAGCACTATCTGGTTCCCAACTAACACATGGGAGTTCATAAATAATATGATAATTCTGTCTTTCCATACAGGATTGTATGTACTGATAGGAGCAGGAGTGCTGATGATGGCAGTAGGATTTTTTGGATGCTGTGGAGCAGCACGAGAATCTCAGTGCCTGCTTGGAGCAGTAAGTAATGAACATGTAGATTAAGGTGATATGAGTTCTCTCTCAAATGCAAAATCATTAAGTCAAACATTAGTTAAAATCCCTTTGCTAAAGTATGTGTATTTTGCTTTATTCCAAGTCCAAAACAAGGAAGTCTGTTTTTAAATTCAAATATCAAACTGTGAATTAAGATAGCAGTTAGCAGACTGCTATTAAAAACAGAAGTATTTCTGACATAACAGAGAGTGGAACAAAGCTGGCATAAAAGGAAAACAGACTTTTAAAAAGAGTGGGTGGGTCTAACATCATATCCAGTTAAATAAATTACTATTTATTAAGCCAGGACACCTGTATTGAAATCAATCTGCTGTACGTTGGAAGAGGAAGGTGGATCGTGTAAAACTTTTGTATATTCAGTAACTTGGAGGTTCCTTTATTATCTACCCATAATGGCCCTTACGTCCTAGTCAGGACATATTTCTATGTAAGTGGTTATAAGAATTCATGAAGCATTAATTTGCAATTCTGTATTCTTTTATTAGAATGTAGCATCTTTCAATGTTGTGAGATTTACCACTTGAGCAAAGCATAAATATAATTCTATTGCAAAGGCTTTGGATATGTTGCAATGCTTCTTTGATATTTCTTTATCCCATCCTTTCTTTGAAGTGTGAAATTATTCTGACTTAAGGAAAGTTGAACTAGAACCTTCCCTTTTGCATCATTAATCTTGTCCTATGTAAAGTATTTCTGTTATTAAAACTACTATTTCTAATTCCCAGAGAGTGGATTTACATGTTGCATTCAAATTTCCACAAAAGTTTAATCTGTAATCTTATCTCCATTCTTTTGTAGTTTTTTTCTTGCTTGTTGGTGATTTTTGCTGCTGAAATTGCTGCAGGGGTTTTTGCTTTTCTGGGCAAAAAAACGGTAAGTGAAAAGCTTATTGTGTGCTACCATAAATATCTTAAACTGAAAAATAGTTTAAAAGAGTAAAAATCTCTTTTAAAATCTCTTTAAAATTATGCACAACCCCTAGTGAAAACAGAAAGAGTTTTTATTGCTTTCTTTGGAGAACATTTTTCTTTACTTCCTGGGCTCATTTACAGATCTGATATTTCCTAACTGCATATTTTGTCATTGGTGTGGCAAGTTTTTTATTATCCAGACAATTTCCTTTTGCGTTCTATTAGCTTTGCGCCATCCATCAGTCATGGTGCACCCTAGCTGAAGCCTAGAGCTTGCTTTCTTGTGCTCCCAAATTGCTGCAGGTTCAACCTTCAACATGTCTAATTCTGTAAATAGATAAAACTTTCTACCTTAAGGTTGACTGCAGCCCTCTTTGTTGCTACCACATTCTCAAGTGGTAGAATAACCAGAGGACTGGAGGAAAGCCATGGCTTCCTGTTACTGAAATTCTGCTGGTTTCTTCACTACCCTTCATATCTGCTTGTTGTGGTTGTTATTTCTGCAGGCTGTCAATGAAGTCCAAGCTATCTATGAGAAAGCTTATGAAAACTACATCAGCGATCAAAGCAAAAACAAAACACTCATCAAATTTCATGAAGCGGTGAGTACTAGGAATTCAGAAATTTTGCTCACCAATGTTGCCTTTCAGATGGTTTCAGAATACCATCATTGGACAATGAATCCAATGATTCTGTTTGCAAAATATTTGTCTTTCCCCTTCTTCTGGAATTTTTATTCTTATTGAAATCAAGCAAGATTCTATGTGGCACCCGATTTCTCAGTCCTTTTTGTGGATTTTTAACTTACTATAATGGTCAGCAACCTCCCCTGGCTTTGGCACACACATTCTTCTAAAACTTCCTAAAAATGGAAATTCCCTCTGGAAGACCATAGGAAAGCACTGAAGTTTTATTAAATCACATGTGATATCTTGGAAGCACTGTGGGCATCAGTAGGAGGAAGGCACAGTAAGAGTTCAGGCATAGAGGCTATATTTATTTATTATAGTCATCCTCAATTCAAGGTAGCATGTATAAAACTGTTTCCACCACCATTCTTTAAAAAAAAAATTTATTATAATTATTTTGGTTTTTGCAAGTCTGTTTTATTCAGGAGTATGGCGCTGCCACATGTATTTCTGACATCAGTTGCTAAGTTTGCTGTTTCCTTAAGAGGGCCTAGATCAATGTTTTCCAAAGTGGTCTGTTGATCACAGTTTTTATAAAAGGAAAAAACCCAAATGCTTACTATCTTTCTCCTCTGTGAAGAACTGCTGAATACAGTCTCCCAAACACTCTAATAGAGAGTCAAAGTAGAAAACTTTTATCTGAAGTTTCTACCCAGAATGTTGCTAAGCATTAAAAATTTACCTCAGCATGTGCAACAGTCTATCCTCCATTTTGCATGTGTATAATTTTTTTAAAGAAAAAATAGGCCACAAACTAACAACACCGCAATGAATTTGCTTCCAGAATTAGATTTGGAGTTGATCTGTTTCCCTTATTATTAAAAGACGGCTCAAATGATTATTTTTAGCCATATTGTTACCGTACGGTTACTGTATACCAGGCACATATGCACACACCTAGGTATATGAGAGCCAGTGTAGTACGGTAATTATGTGGCACTACGAAGATTGGGGTTCAAGGCCATCCTCAGCATAGAAACGAAGAGCCAGTAACACATTCTCAGCAAAAGTCACTACACAGGTTATTGTTGTGCAGGTAAAATCTGGAATCGTCCAGTTTTGACAAAATATAAACAAAACAAACAAGGTAATGCTGGGCAAAAGAAAAATGGAAGGTGGTCCCATGTAAGCTGCCTTGAACTCCAGAGGGAAGAGAGGATGGAATAGACAGGCATACATATAGAAGAGAGGGGAGAGAGAGAGAGAGAGATCAAAGTTATAAGGTCAGCCATCTCACAAGAAAGGTACTAAAATAATAAATATATTAAATGCAGTCATGTATTTTTTTAAATGAGCGCACACACAAAAATTGATCAGCATTTTCAAATCTATCCAATGCAAGGATTAATATAAGTAGAATTTTAAGTATTTATTGGAGTTTTACATATGTATCTTTCTTTACACCCAATGAATTAGTTATCCTGTCATTTGATCTATGCCTCATTTCCTTGGTAGGGTTTCAGTCGTATTCAGAAGCAGCTATAATACAAAGTTTAGAATAACTTCTTATCACACATGTGACCATTTATTGATCCTTCTTAGTTAGTTGTGGTAAATATATAAATCCATGGCAGAGGGCAAGATTTAGGGAAGGCCCAAGAGACCTCATAGTTTGTTTCTTTTGCATGCTTGGCTGAGCTTGAGTTCTTAAGAGACTTTGTTAAGAACTGAACTTAATCCAATTCAACCTGATTCTACTGCATAATACCGGAGCAGCTAATATTCAGGAAGAAACACCAATTCCTTTATTTCCAGTGCTGTAAAATTTAAAATACCATGAGGACAGCAGATTAATGGATTCAAAAACGACAGATCCACAAATGAGAGGTGGGGATGAGGTGGGGATTTTTGGGGATAAAATAGACCAAAAGAATAATTTAACTGCAAAGTTTAATATACATGATATATTCGCAGATAAAGCAAGAAACCAAGGAACAGTAACATTCACTAGAATGTGAATACAGAAATTCATGTTTCTCCAGCTGTTGGAAGCTCCAGCCTTATCACAGACACTGCTGAATGTTCCTCTGTTATGTTGACTAATGTATAGCACATTTCCTGGGCAGGCCTGTGTTGAAGGTCATCCCTGTACTTTGACAAGTTTTTGATTGTTTATGCATACCGTTTCTCTGTTGGCTATCAATAGTTTACACAAGATGCTGGTAGCTCATGATTCAGAAGTGACTGAACCCCAAATTATCAAAGCTGTTTTAAAAGGAAGAGATGTCC